>CABHPP010001214.1:0-12477 GCA_902168425.1 Peromyscus attwateri | reverse complement strand
TCACCTGTGCTCTCTGAGGTTTACTGAGGCCCAGTGATTCCTTTCAGGTAGAGAATGGGCATCAGGGAAGGCTGTGTCTTCTCCAGCACAGCATTAAGGTACTGAAAATGGTACTAAGGACCACAGCTATAATCACCTATATTTTCCCAATCTCCCGGCACCTCCCCATAAATAACCTGTCACTGAAGAATGAGCTACTGGTCCAGTCCAATGAAGGTTCAGCCTGATCCCCTGAAAGTGGTGGCAGGTGGGGGCTTGCCACAACACCAATAATTATGCTGGATTAGGATCTTCCACAACTGTGGTACAAGATAGCAGCTGCAACCCTCTTCCCTATGGACTCCTTACCAATAATGGAAAGATGGACAGGGAGACACATGCCACAAATTGGTGATTGGTAGTGCAAGATGAATGAAGTCTCAGCTAGTTCCAGTGTGTCTACAGGTACTGTGTCAGAGTCAGTGCAGAATGAGAAAGTGACTCATGAAAGGGAGGAACTGAAATGAACCACCTGCTTCTCTGTCTTTCGAGATCTTCAAAGCTATGGTTTGAGAGAAAGAGACTGGAACTTACAAGAATAATTCCTTCATACATTAACTCTCTGCCTAACTGTGAGTCTCAGGTCAGATCCATTCCAGGAGAACTTCAGAAGAATAAAGCCCTCATCTAAACCTTTCCTCAATACACTGTGGTATCCACTGTGGTAAAAGAGTAGCATCAACCATCCCTCTCCCTTTTAAGCCTTGCAGAGACACACTCTCCACCAGAGGTATGTGGCTTTTGCTGCAGGTTCCATCCACCCAGGCAAATGTGAAGTTTCTACTTAGCACTGATTAGCTTGTGCATCACAGGTCTGTCTTACAATATCTCCATCCCCAGGAGGGTCTTAAAAGTCTGCATTTCATCTGATGAGCCTCCTCTGCATTGTCATCTAGATGAGAGGTGACATAACTGCTCCAACTCTGACAATAAGAGATGCTGAGTGATGATCCTGAGCCCAGGAGCACTCTGCTTGAACGCCTGGCATCCCAAGCAGTCTCCATGCCTACCTCATGGTCCTGTCCCTACAATTCTCCAGAAATATCTCTCCTTGGTTAGGTGTGATCTAGTCTACACTAGAAAGACTGGATGGACAAAAGTCATGTGCAGGGGCTGGAGAGATCACTCATCCTTTAAGAGGATGTGTAGCTCTCCCAGAGGACCCAGAGATCAGTTAACAATGTTCTGTGACTCCAGTTCCATGTAGCATCCATTGCCTTTTCTGGCTTCAGTGCAAACTGCTTGCTAGGGGTGCATAGAAAGCAGGCAAAATACCCATATACATAAATACAAGTAAATGAATCTCGAAAGAATTCCATGCAAAATGATTAGTCAAGGTAACAGCACATTAAAAGACCACATCTCAATAGTCTTAGAAGGTTACTGGCCCTGCACTGCCACTGTCACTGGTGGTGTATTTCAGGAAAAGAAAGGCAGAGAGCTCTAGGTTTCCTCACTTCTTTTATACTCCTGTAAGGAATGTTCTCATCTCCTGAGATGCATTAGAAAACATAGGTGTATTTCTCAAAAATCTGATATGAATGATCATGTCATGAACATGTGTGTATCTATTCTCCCCTTTTTGGAGTAGTTAGACATGTGAAGTCAGGTATTTAACATGGATCTTTTTCCATCATGAAGTGGATATTCATGGAGTAGGCCACGTGATTCACAGCCAAGACACCACCTTGGTTTGTAACCCCGTCTGGCTGGGAACTCATAATATACCTTAAGCCTCCTAGAACTTGCAGAGATCCATCTCTGCCTGTTGAGTTCTAAGGTTACAGGAGGGTGACACCACACCTGACTATAAAAGCTACTTTCAGAATGAAGAGAATGTACCAGGCTTAGCTGCCCACCATGGGAGAACTTACCCTGTTGGAGGAGGGACAGAGGGGTGGAGGGGAAGGTGGGAGGGGGAGGAGGAATGAGAGGTGGATCTGTGGTTGGTATGTAAATTGAATAAAAAACAATATTGTGTTGGAAATTACTTTTTTATTTGTGAAATTACAGAAGTTTGACTTAATAGGGGCTTAAAGGGGCATTTAATATATCCAGTGCATAGCCTTTGCAAAATATAAAATCAAGAAAGAACAAAAGAACCAAACAGTAACAAAACAGCAAAACCAAACAAAGAACAACAAAACCTAAATTCATGCAAATTCAAAAACAAACCAAAACTATTTACACCATAAAGAAGAAGCATTCTCATCTTGGAGATTTAGTGCAGGGTCCTACACCCTGTGGCTGGTTTGGACACAAGTTGGAAGACAACTTGAATTGAAATAACCTCTTCAAGACAAGTGTAGTCATGCCACTTTGGGGCTCTTAGGTTAGGCCGTTGCCAAAGTTGATCTTCTGCTATGTTGGCCACTATATGATTCTGTCAGCCAACATGTGTCTGTGTGGAGATTCAAGAAAAAGAACATGGGGAGAATCTGCTATTCAAAGACATGAAAGCTCATGATGGCATCCTTCCTAAATCATTTCTCAGAAGCATTCACTTCATCATCATATGTGCATGAAATTGAGTTGGTCCAGCACTGGACTGGGGTGAGAATATGATGCTTCCTTTGTGTGGTCTGTCTGGATAGCAGCATGACATCAACACAGTCTCCGTTGACATATCTCCCTCCACATATGAAGGGCCGAGGACTCAGTCAGCTCACAAAAGTTTGTAGCAATAAACTTTCAGAGTAACTACGAGCAGAAACATATTCTCTCTCCATGTTGTTGTGGCTTTCACAGGGAACACTTGCTGGTAGATATCAGCTTTTTCTGCATAATTCTTGGTGGTTTTTTTTTTTTTTGAAGCTCAATAATTTTCTTGATGGTTTCTTTACTCCATAAGTAGTGAGTCACAGTCTCACGGATCAGATTTGGAGGGACCACCTGCAGGGCAGATGATATTTGCCTCACTGGTGATTTGACAACTAGTAGTCTTGTTCTGAGGAGGGCTTGATCATAGAGTGGAGAATGTCAGGGGTTCTGGTTGACTATGGATTCCTTCAGCCTCCTCAGTTCTCATACAGGGTGCTGTGAGAGAAGAAAAGACAATCAGACCCAACAACAGCCTTGTTGGTTTTCTGGTTAGACAAGGGCTTATTCACACATAGGAAACCATAATCAAGGAGAAACATCCACCCCACAAATGCCATGTTGCTGGGGATGGGATGTCATGGTGGCTCACTTGCTTATGACACTTAGTGCTCCTGCTGCAGCAGCTCTGTTGGCAGGAGGCTCTCATCCTGTGCTGTGGACTGTTCCAGCTCATGTTGAAGTTTTTCTGACCTAGAGGAGGAAGTTAGTAAGGGCAGAATCCTGGTGGGGTCTGCCATGTCACCTGTCAGTCTGTGATATCAAAAGAATTCAAATGTGCTGGAGAGTCAACAATTCTCTTTGGCAGCAGTCATTATTTGTACCCCTAAGGAGTGAGTGTCACAGAATAGCTGGGCCTTGAAATATTTTCTGCCCTTATCAAGTAGTAGATGTTGATCTGAGTACTGTATGTACTGTGCTCTATGAGAAAGAACAGGACTTTTTCCACAGTCTAGGGACATCATGGAAACAAAAGGAAGACCATATTAAAGTCATACATCACAGCACAGCGGAGATACACAGACTGTTCATGATGAGTTTCTCATCGACCACCTCATTTGTTTTCCTTGTCCAATTTCTGTTTATTTCTTTCTAGGCAGAGTTATAATATGCATCTCGGCTCACTTGATACATGTTCTAGGATGGCTACAAAAGGCCAGAGATTTCCTGCCTGTGCTCCCAAAGAGCTTAGATTAAAAACATGCGCCATCACACACACCTGTCCTTATTCCTGATTTTAATTGATATTATTTTATTTTTCTCTCCACATTGTATAATGATGTTTGATATAGAAAACCTTAAAATTTCAAGCTGTGTTCCTTCTATTCTTTTTTTAGAGGGATTACATGAGCAAGTGTGGTAAAGATCTTGATGGGGAAATCTACAGAAACAACTGAACCAAGCTCAAAGGAACTCAGGAAATTTAGACTGACAGCTGTGGAACCTGCATGGACTGGACGAGACCCTCTGCATATGGGAGACAGTCGTATAGCTAGGTCTGTTTGAGGGGCCTCTGTAAGTGCAATCAGGATCTATCCCTGGTGCATGAGCCGTCTTTTTGGATCCCATTACCTAAGGTTGAACACCTTGCTCTCCCTTGATAAAATGCGGAGGGGCTTGGTCCTGCCTCAACAGAATGTACCAGGCTTAGCTGTCCCACCATGGGAGAACTTACCTTGTTGGACAAGGGCATGAAGGGTGAGAGGAGAAGTTGGGTGGAGAGTGGGAGGAGGGAAGAAAGGGGGATCTGTGGTTAGTATGAAAAATGAATAAAAATAATTTAAAGAGACCATCACATTTTTATACATAGACTTAATACAACTTTGCAAACTAGACAGCTGAATAAGGTCATGTGAAATGATCAGGTCTCCTGTTTAGAAGGCACCTTACACCCAGGTAGTATACAAGATGGAGCCTGTCATGCTAGAGCAGCATTTCTTGAGTCATGTGTCTGAGAATATTGTCACTGCATGGTCTCTGGCAATAAACAAAAACAGCTGTGTTATCCTTAGGCCTACAGCTGGGAATCTACATCCTGGTACTCTAGAAGAGTCTGTTACACAACACTCGGTGAAGGTCTGAACAATCCTCAGAAGAGATATCTGCCTGTGTTCATCCTGCCAATGACTAAACTTATTATATCCCCAGTACACTTTACATGGGAAATGCTCAATCAATGAAGACAGTCAGTGTTACATCAAATAGTGACAAGCGTGTGAATCTCATCCCTACAGGTGGTATTCCTGAATAAATATGTAATTTCAGATATGGTGAGACACACCTTTAAATCCCATCACTTGTGAGACATAAGCAGGCAGAGCTCTGTGAGTTCAAGGAAAGCCTGCTGAGAACATACCAGAGAGATCAGAAGGGAGGGATGTGAACACAAGTCTACAGACACAAAGAGTATCAAACATACTGTTTGCTGGACAGAAGTTCTTGTTGATGGGACCAGCATGATACTCTGAGTTCTGAGTTGGTCAACCCCTGCTTAGAGTGAGGAGTCTTGCTGATAAGCAAAAGCCCACAAAGAACAGAGAGCCCTGGTACAGGGGACCCAGTTGGATCCATACCCCAACTTCAGCCTGGGTTCCTACCTCATCTGGGAGACAGTCAAATGATGCTGCAGCTTTATTGCCAAGTGTTTTTGCTGTGTGACAAGCTCCCTCTGCTTCAGCAAGCTGTGAAGTCTCTCCTCCATTCTTTGCTGCTCCTGTTCATTAGAAGATTGTGTCCTTAGTGAAGGGTTGAGTATAGTATAGTTAATACATTCTCACAAAAGGGCAAGCACACACAGAGGATCATAAGCGCTTGCTGGTCAGTCAGTCTCACCAAATTTCAAGCTCATGGGGACATGAGAAAGCCTGCTTCAAGTTCATAAGACAGAGACTGGCAAAGAGAGAAACCCAGTGGTCTCCTCTAGCTGTCATCCACACGCAATATGCACTGCACTCCCACATGCCTCTGTTGCACAAACACACACACACACACACACACACACACACACACACACACACACACACACCAGAGAGACAGAGAGAGATAGAGAAAGGGGTGAGATGAAAACAACAAAGTGATAGAGGAGCAGTTATCTTTACAATAAGCACACCAACTTTTAGGAAAAGTCCCAAAACTCAGCTTTCCATCCTTGGGAACTAAAGTGGCCTAGGGGAGCATACTCTGCTTGGTCAGTCTTTGTGGAGGTGGTTAGAGAATTTTTTACTCTTGAACTCAAGTCTGTGTATAGCAATCCTCCCATCCCAATGGCAGGTAGCTGTGTGATGAGTGATTGACCTGTTTTCCCCTTTTGACTACAGCTTCAAGCAGAGCATCAGGAATTGCATGCCAATGACCTAGATTCTCAGAGGAGACTCACTTCCCAGAAATACTAATGCACAGACACAGAATGAACAATTTTATGTCATGAAGTGGGTGGATGGATGGGTGTATGGATGAGGAAAGTGATGAGATAAAGCACAGGTGTCTGGATGGGTAGACTGGGTAAGTTTACATAAGTAAATGGTGCTGGACCTAACTGTGGCCCAGCTGCCTGTCCCTACCTGCTGTTGCTGGTTCTGGAGGTCACTGGTCTCTTCTTGGTCCTTACTGAACACTTTCAATTCACCCAAGTGGTGCTTCAGCAGGACCCATTCCTCCAGCAATTTCTCCTTCTCTAGCCTCAGCATGTCCAACTTCTTCATCTGCTGACTCTGCTCCATTAGGAGGCAGCTCTCCAGATCACTGGAAATACACTCCAAATAGTAAGACTTTGCCAGCTGCCTCTGGTCAAGACTCCATGCCTCAACAACCCAACCCTATCCTAGGTTCACAGGAAGATGTAAGCAAGAACCTTCAACAGCAATGAGAGTGGCACTCAAGGCCAAAAGTAGAGAACAGTTATTTCCTGCAAGAATCAAACTATTTCTGAAAACCCTCCAAAATAACAGAAATTCATGCACTTCTTCCATAAACAAGAGGAGTACCCCACCTGTCCTAATCAGTCCACTGTCATGTGGAAACACCAGCAGGTAATGTGCAAGTACACTTGGGGAAGTAGGAGACCCAAAGGGTGCATAGATCCCATAGCAGTCAGCCCCTGCCTGACAACCCTCTCGTGATGCCAGGTGCTCTTCTACCTAACCAGTGGTTCTCAGAATGTGGGGTGTGAACCCTTTGGGATCTAAGGAGCCTTTCACAAAGTCCATTTATTAGATGTCCTATGTAGACATTTACATTAAAATTCATAACAGTGGCACAAAAAAGTTAAGACATCACTACAATATAATTATATGGTTTGGGGTCGTCAAAACAATGAAGGAATGTATTGAAGTGTCACAGCATTAGGAAGGTTGATAACCACTGATCTGGAGTCTACTGAGTATGAAAATATGGTGCTAGAGGTGTTAACAGTCTCTTTAACCCTCAGCAAAACAGAGTAAAGAGGCCTAAGGCCAAAGGCTGCTTGCTAATGCTCTTGGCTAAGAAGCAGAAAAACTAGAAGCAGATCTGCAGACCCTGCAGTCCAGAGACAAAGAAAGTCAGAGTTGGCCATTGTACAACAGTTGGGGTCCCTGCCAAGACAAGCACTTACCAAAGGAAGACTTTCTCCTTAGTCAGCTCACTGAGCTTCTGTGAGGCCTCCATATTCTCATGCTCGTAATACTGCAGGCCTGACATGACCTGCTGATGTTGCATCTTGAGATGTTCATAGAAAGGATTTGGCCTGTGGCAGGGCCTGGACCCAGAAGCAAAGAATTCCATGAATATAGGCCTCAAGGATCACATAAATTCAGTGTGTGTTCTATATTACTGTATTTAATGAGATGCCACAGCCTGGCTCCTATGTACTGGGACCTCGGGCTGCTTATTACACTTGCTCCTCTGGTCCCAGGCCAGCAGAGGCAGGGTGTTAAGAGGGATGCAGCTGGGACTGAATGAGCTCCCTCAGGAGTCCTGCACAGCTAGCTTGCTATGGAGTTCCCACGAGTCTATCACAGATCAGGGCCCACCAGAAACTGTGATGTTTCTGCTGTCTTTAAATAAGACATTCTCATTCCAGGGTGCTTATATTGATATGGAGGCTAAAATCACATCATGAATATTTCTGAGGATGGAACTCAATATTATGTCAGCTTCATAAATTCCCCCAGGGCATTCCTAGTTGGCGCCAAGGTGAACACACTGGCAAAGTGCTATGCTGCTCAAAATGGGGCTTCCAATACACCATGTAGACAACACCTAGATACTGAGACAAGCAACACTTCATGCTCAACCATAGACAGTTGATTGCAGGGTGAAGAGGGACACATATGCACAAACACACAACCACATAGATACAGAAAGATGAAGGAGAGAAAGAGAGAGAGAGAGAGAGAGAGAGAGAGAGAGAGAGAGAGAGAGAGAAACAGAGAGAGAGAGAGACAGAGAGACAGAGAGACTGGGAGACTGGGAGAGGGAAATGTGGTAGAATGCTCTCATTGAGATGCCAAATTAATACATAAAATTGTGTCATCTCAGAGAGGACCAAGAGCAGCAGACATCAGTACCAGGCCTTGCTGCCACATATTAAGATGTGGAACCAGGCCTCTCCGGCTGCTACTGAAAGGACCAAGCAGATGCCATAACAGGCTGCTTAGTGTTCTCTCAGAGATCAGGCCTCAATTAAAGTTTCCTGAGACTTGAACAAGCAGTCTCTGGAAGGGCCATGAGCAAAAGACATAGTCCTTGCAGTAGCTCCCTTTCTGCACGTACTCTGATTGCTCAAAGTTCAGCCAGGTGTTTAATGTCTGGGACCCCTCACCAACTGAGAGCTATGTGCATGGGTCAATGTGAGCCTGTGAGGCCAGCCAGCCTCCATGGAAGCTCAAGGACAGAGCCCGAGCCACTGAGTCAGGCCCCACAGTCAGTACATGCAAGGTCAGCCATCCCCCATGGCAGCTCAAGGACAAAGCCTGGGACTTGTCCAAGCTGCCTCCAAATGATAACTGTAACCCCCAACCAGTAAATTCAAAGGTTACACACCCTCACCCAATCATATGACACCAAGACTTGTACCACCCTGCTTGTGGTGTTTCTCTTTAAAAACCCCTCCCCTTGGATCTCAGGTCTGTCCTCCTTCACCTGGCTAGCCAGTGCGTTGGACGTGGACTAAGCCTGGGTTTCTTTGTTATCCATAACCCCCTGTATGTTTTGCATCGGTTATCGGCTCTGTGGTGGTCTTGATTGGGGGGGGAGGGTTGCGACACAGCCACAACACTACTAGAAGCATCCAGCACACAATGTCTTGCCAGGCAAGTAAAAAAAAAATCACAGCATTCTCACACTAGCCACCACTTGACAGGATCTCTCCAAATGCATGTTGGGAACTCACACACTAATGCCTCAATCCCTGAGTTATGTGATTCAGGCCACAGGCTCTGGTTCTCATTTGGAGGAAGCAGGACAGTCTAATGTCCCCAACTCACTCCTGCCCATATGTCAGGTTTTGCTTCAGGGAAGCATTTAGAGAAATGGTGTTGGACAAAAAGACACCCTGAAGGTGCACCCAGCCTCCCAGATACCCATTTCTTAGACAAATAAACTAAGGGTGATATTGTGGAACCAAGACAGTCACCATGGAGTTTGAAACAGCAAATACCTGTTGTCTAAGGACCCTCCGGTTACTAAGATGAGGCGATCTCTCAGATCATTCCGTTGGGCGGTCATCACCTGGAGCTGAGTGGTCAGACTCTCCACCTTCTGCTTCACTTGCCTCTTTGTGAGGCGGGTTGGAGTGGGTGGTGGCTCCTTGGAGGCCCCTGTGGGTAGATGAACACAAGTGAACTTGCATTGTGACAAGACATAGAGAATGAACATATCACATTGAGACTTAAGAAGGTGTTTGAGAAAGGATGTAAGCAAGCAATTGAGTGACATCCCAAAGAATTTTGCACTGGATTGAGATGTCCCTGCCGGGGGTCTCAGGTCTCCCATCTCTCTGACAGGAGATAGGTGTCTCAGCCAGCTGACTTCCTCTGCTCCTTTAGCACATGCTTCAGGTAACTAAGGAGAGAGCTTCCTCAGGCTTATTAACAGCCCTAGAATCTGCATCCAACTTGGCTGCAGGGTTCACTAGCTTGGCTTTAAAGCCAAGATAAAAATTGACACAGTCCTCAAGCACTCAGGTCATTAAAGATGCATAACTATCCTGACAGGTCACTCTAGGCACATGGCAAAAATGGAGAAGCCACACAGGGGCACAACATGGTCACCATCCTCAACAAGACTCCTCAGTGACAACAGAGGATACACAGGGCTGGTGAGCAGTAAAGAAATGAAGCCACTGAGGTTGAAGTACATTGGTGACCTGCCTGTTGCTGGCCACACCACCTCCTACCCTAATACTGGCTCTTTTGTCCCCTTTCAACCCCTGCCCTCCTGTAAGATGGAAAGGCAAGAGCTCCCAGCACAACAGCTTTGGCCTTACTTGCTCCTGACTTCTGGGACAGACAAATTACTCTTCTGGAATCTTTGAATTTCAGGAGCCATGACAAGCAGTGAAGTCCTGTTGGTTCCCAGAGACTCCTACCTCCTGTGTCCCATTACTGGAAGATTCTGCTCAAGCCCATGTCCTGCAGGAAGATCCCAATTTCCTGCCCAGAACTTACTGTACCATCTTCTGGACCATTTCTTTCTTGATTTTTGACATGGAGGCTGAAGGCCAGCTTGGGTCTGCCTCTCTCTGGTCTCTCTTCCCTCTCCATTCTCTCTACCCAATAGGCTCCTGAGTCGTGCCAACATGTTCATGGCTGAACTGTAAGGGCACTGAACCAACTGTCCAAAGGGAGTTGGTGTTGCTACAACACAGGTGACATCAGAAAACATTCTACGTCTCCAGGATACAATAGAATGTCCAGGGATGAGACCCCTGATGTCATGGGGAACTGACATTGCCTCCCTGCTAATCAGATCTCCTCATAACTCTCCAGAAGTCAGGTTTCCCATTCTAGGAATCTCTCCTGGGACTCAAGAGAAATCCTTCAGCACCCTTTTATTCCATGGCCAGAGATTGCTCTCTCATTGTTTGGAAATGCCTCAGTACTTCCATGTGGGAAAGAAAGTGAGTGTTCATCTCCTACTGAAAGTATATGTCCAGAAGGTTAACAGTATTATAGACATTTATGTGAGGTATGATTCTCCACAAGTAGCTGCATCTCCTTATTATCAAGAAATGATAGACTTACTGATAATGGAAAGGACACTATTTAAACAACTTCCTGGTATGGAGCCTACAGAAATTACTGCCAGTAGATAATATGCAGATTATTTGATTTAAATTGATGACGCCTTTAATCCCAGCACTCAGGAGGCAGAGACTGGTGGAGCTCTGTGAGTTCAAGGCCAGCCTGGGCTACCAAGTGAGTTCCAGGAAAGACATAAAGCTACACAGGGAAACCCTGTCTTGAAAAACAAACTAACAAAAACAAACAAACAAACAAATAAACAAACAAACAAATAAATAAATAAATAAATAAATTGATGACCACTGGCAGATTGCATCATCATGTTATACAGGATCTATAGATAATCACTACCCACTACATCAACTTTTAAGATTTTTTGAAAATACTCAATGGGTATGACACAAAATTACATCTAAAAATCCTGTAGAGTTTGCTCTTAGTGATTTTACAGATTGCTCTTCAAAAGACCAGGAGCATATATTTTATACACAAATTCTTCACACTCCTTAAAATGGATAGTACCTTCCCCTGACTGTACAGCTCAACAGTAAAACCTTACTATATTCAGTCAGTTTTTATTAGACATTGCTCCGTCATAAGTTATTTTTAACTCACTTCATGTATATATTTGCACATAAAGGATAGAGTTATACTAAAAATAGAAACTGGCTTAACCTGATAGAAAAGAATTGTTACAAAAGTGTTATAAATTTTAAAAAAGTGTAATGAAGAGATGAAAATCTCTAAGCTCTATCTACTTTGTACTCTAACACATTTTATCTCTTAATTTCTTTGCCCCCTACCTCAAATAAAGTATCTTAAGACATATAGTTTCTTTAAGTTTGTATTTATAAATTCCTGGGGCATGGTTAAAATTTGTAAAATGTATAACAAAAGTCAGCTGAAAACTTGTAACAAAAGGTTATCACTTTAAAAATCTATACATAGACAGCATGTATAAAAGTTATTATTCCTACTGTCCCCTTTGGTTATTATTATATCTCCTTTATAGACTAAATAGGCAGTCATAGTTCCTCAAAATATTTTGGAGAAAAATGGAATTTAACATTAGAATGTCCAGGGAAGGTCCTGTTAGGGTCACTGCCAACAGCCCTCATCTACCTGCTAACTAGCTATTCCCCAATTAACCAGTAGTTACACATTTAGGAGCCTTCCCAGAGACACAGGGTATGCCCTTCAGCACCTCCTCCTTACAAACCCAGAGATCTCTCTCTGCCTCATTAGAACCTTTCCACTATTTATCTGTAGGGAGTTGAAGTCACAGTTTCCAAAAATAGCCCAGGAAATGCCATTTTCCTTCTTTAAGAGCTCTAATCAATAACATGAGAAATAATGATTGCAAGGAAATTAGGTTAGGATGATGAGGAGGAAAGACAAGACTCCTATAGTGAATAGTTACACTGAGTACTATCCACAGGGCTATTACAATGTGTGGGGGTGGTGGGTTCTGGGTGTCCTGTCAGAACAATAATAAGTCCCATAGGTAATGATGAAAATTTCCCCAAAAGCTTCAGCAGAATACACTACAGTCATCATGATGTTAGCAAAGGTGTGATCAACTATTGACAGGTCAGACTGGTGATAAGTACTGGGGCTC
>CABHPP010001213.1:0-29108 GCA_902168425.1 Peromyscus attwateri | reverse complement strand
AGATAGATAGATAGATAGATAGATAGATAGATAGATAGATAGATAGATAGAATGAATAGAACCTTAAAAGAAATTTTCATAAATAAGTTCTTATGACTGGTGGTAACTTGGTTGACCTCTTGTCTTTGGACCTGCTAAGGGCCTGTTGTGCCTCTTCCTGGGAAAAACTACTCCATATGAAATAATTAATGGATGACCACCCCCAGTGGTCCCCAGGGTACATAAAGAGCTATTAACAGATTACCTAATCTCTTAATCCCTAAAGAGATTATATTTAACTCTGGATAAGAGCTTTCCTCAAGTCCAGGCTGTCCAACTGGTCAGGCACTGCCTGCCTGACTACTGGTTCCAACCTGGTGACACTGTTCTATTCTAGTCCACTGTTTCAAAACTGACTGCGTGGAACTAAGATGAAATGGCCCCTATATTGTGATTCTCTGGGTGCCCACTGCTGTTAAGGTTTGTAGTGCCTCTCAAGAAGGCATCAGAGGATCCTGTGGAAGAGGGGAAGGTTGTCAAAAATGAAAAGTGACTGAATAGGATCCCCTCAAAGTTAAGATCTCTAAGGTTTACTGTTTTGCTACTGACTTTCCTTTTTTACTCCTTTTCTTAGACTATGGAAGCCATAAAGTTAGTCTTGATCTGTTGGGTTATGTTTTTACCCTTGAGCTTCAGCTATAATAACCCACATAGACCAACCACTTGCAAATGGGAACTTAGATGTTGCCCACCATTGTAACTTCCAATCAGTCTAATCTGAAAGCTGATTACTGCAAACTCCATCCCTTCCAACTTGGAATGGGCTGTGGATATTTACAATTGGGAAAAAACAAAACAAAACAAAAAAAAAAAACTTGGAAGGCATCCTGGTTTATGCCTGTCCAGCCCAGGGAAGCAAGTTCTGCCAAGGTACCAATGCCTATCATTATGCCTCTTTGGGCTACAAAACTAACCCCCTGGGAGACAGAACATGATTTTTTTTTAAAAAGATTTATTTATTATGTATACAGAAGAGGGCACCAGATCTCATTACAGATGGTTGTGAGCCATCATGTGGGTTCTGGGAATTGAACTCAAGACCTCTGGAAGAGCAGTCAGTGATCTTAACCTCTGAGCCATCTCTGCAGCCCCCAAGAACATGATATTTTTACCACAACTCCCAACCCCTCTAAAACCAACTCTAATTGTCAGTTGAGGTCATTGTAAAATTGTATTTTCCAACTTAAATCTGGAACATTTGTGATTCTTCTGAAAATTCACATTGGAATGTGGGAAGAACTTGGAGAATTATATATGCAGTTATATGCATATGCATATAACTATATGCAGTTGGACTGGATCCTGCTTCCTCAATTACCATCCAGTGATATTCGGTAAGAAGAACCTAAACATATAGGTCCCAGTAGAGACCTCCCTGTACCCCAGGTTCTTCCAGCACACCCATGTTCCAAAGACTTCCCCAACTACTGTCTTGCCTGTTTTAACCTCCCCTGAGCCATCTCCTGTTAAAGGAAAATCCAAAATCTCTGTCTCATGTCATAAGAGACACCTGATATGGGACAGAAGAAAAATCAAAATTGAGGAACTATTCCATTGCCATAATCTCATAGTCTTTTGGTTTTATTTTGACCCTTTAAAACTTTTCTTTCTTAAAGTATAAATATTTCTCTCTCTCTCTCTCTCTCTCTCTCTCTCTCTCTCTCTCTCTCTCTATATATATATATATATATATATATATTTTTTTTTTTTAACTTTCTGTCATACTAGTGGTCATACAGAGTACTAACTAATTCTAGAAAAAAGCTTCATCTAGCTCCCTGTACATCATTTCAGGTTTGAGTCTCTATCAGGTAACTAGGAATTAGACCAGGCTGGCCTCAAACTCACAGAGATCCACCTGGCTCTGCCTCCTGAGTGCTGGGATTAAAGGCCGCCACCACCAACCATCCAGTCTTAGGAATTAGGTTTTTATATTCTGGATGTATTTAACAAATTGTGGTCCTTTAACCTCTTTTAGATCTGTTGCATATGACATTTAAAATGTTTAAGTTTCTGCAGTGAACTGTGACCATTTCTAACAGCAACCTTTGAAGTCTCCAAAAGGATGATGGGGCCCCACAACAATGATTCCACCTGGATTGTTGTAAGGCCACTAAGCTGACAAACACCACCCAAAGATCGGTTTTGGACTACAAAGTCAAGGTGGCTAACTGAGATGGTCCAGCCTCACAGACTACTCTATCCAGGACTTGAGATAAGCCCCCTGCACTTTCCCATTACACAGAGACTGGACAACAAGTGATACAGCTAGCTCTCCCAGGACTTGACAATTGTCCCAATTTTCTCAGGGTCCCCTAAAGATGCCATCGCCCCTAGATAGCAGGAAGCAATTTTAAGAACACGACGCCCACATTCCCAAGAGGTGGGGTGGGTGGTTTTTGGTTGTTTAGTGGGTTATGGATATTTATCTTCATTTATGGGGGTTGGTTACATTGTGAGGGTTGGTAATAGTCTGGAAAAAAGATGAATAAAGAAGATTAGATTCAGGGATCTCATTCTGAAAAGAAAAAGGGGGGATATAGAAATGATAGGATAAAAGGTAGATTATTGAATCTACTTTTAAACCAAAAAAGCAACTACTAGTCTTAAATATTTTATATTGCTATGGATTTTTGTATATTGATACAAATTTGAAGTTATTTTTGTTATGCTGTATAGATATTTCTACTATTGTTTAAGACATTTTTGTATATTGATACAAATTTAAGGTTATTTTTGTTAGAACATGCTGTACACATGCTTCTATTCTTGTTTAAGGTATTATACCTCTACAGCTCATTTAGCAATGTAATATAAATTTCTAGTCCTTGAAAGTTATTTTTACAAACTATTTAGGATAATAAAGAAGTACAGGTTAGTAATTAGTCACTTATTACAATCAAACTTGTAGTCATGTTAGGTATGTTTTCAAGGTCAAACATATATTTTTAGATAGATAGGTGGTCTTCAAACACTTCAGAGATCATCAGAATATGGCATTTAAGATGTTTTAATAATATAAGTTTTTTTAATGACAATGAGACGTGTCTGTTCCTGACAGCACCAATCTACTTCAGAGAAGATAATGGGCATCAAAGAACCTCCATGTGGAGTTTGCTTTCTTTGTGACAAAAGCTAGCCAGTGGGCAAAAAAACTGCCCTTTCCTTGACTGCTGACAGTATGCTGTCCAAATTGGACAAGCAGGACACAAAAGAAAGTGACTGCCAAACTTTGCCAAGACAAGGAAGGACAGTCCTTCAAAATTCCTGCTTCACAGAAAATTCTGTCAGATAATTCTAGGCCTGTAGGCCGAAGACGGATGCCCCAACGTTACAGAGGAACCTTGGGTGACTGTCCAGGCAGCCAGCTGTTTCTGTCATTTCTTAGTTTTGGAAGTTGTTTGCTCTGCACTTCCTGTTTACTAAGTTAATATGTCCTTCTCAGGTCTCTGATGGAGTTGAAGACTAGATAGTTACAGTTTTTCTTGTTACTAAATTCAGAAAAGAAACTCACAGAAGAGGTGTAAAGTGTATAAGGTTGAGAGACATAAAAGGATAGTTTTGGGTTGGTGATACAAGTTAGTATAGAAAGTGAATTAGGCATAACACTTTGGACTCACCAAGATAGGATAGATAATGGAGTATTTTCTCTGAATTTGCCAAATGCAAGTGTATTGGACATTGTGAATGTAGTTCTTACATGTTAATTGTTCTTATTGTCTATAGTTTTCTTATGTTAGAATTAAAACCTTTATTTAGACAAAAAATGTGAAATGTGGAATATTCCTTAACACTGTGTGAATATATATGTATGTCTCTGTGATTGGTTTAATAAAGAAGCTGACTGACCAGTAGCTGGACAGGTAGAGTTTAGACGGGAGAGCCAAACTGAGGGAATGCTGGGAAGAAAAAGGGCGGAGTCTGGGAGTCAGAAACAGATGCACAGAGAAGCAAGGTGGGCATGCCATCCTGAGAAAATATACCAAGCCACGTGGCAAGGCATAGATAAGAAACATGGGTTAATTTAAAAATTAAGAGTTATCTAGTAACAAGCCTGAGTTATTGGCTGATCCTTTATGATTAATATTAAGCCTCTGTGTGGTTACTTGGCAGCAGCTGGTGGTACAGAAACTTCTGCCTACAACCTCTGCCTATCCTCTGGCTGAAGTTCCACTTCTGAGTATGCAAATGGTGACATTTCCTCAGCCATTCTACACCTAACATGATGAAGCACTGTTGGCTCTGCCTCAACCCCAAACCCTCATTATGTAGGAATGGCTTACAGTCTTGTGACAAGCCTCTGCTGATGTTCTTGGTTCCCAGCCCAAGCTAACCCTATGTGATGGACAAGGTCTATGTTCATGTCAAAATCACCAGGCTCTTTGGTTTCTCCCTATTTGGATAATTGTACAGCCATTATTCAGAACCTGACTACCACAGGTACAGGTACTGAGAGTCAGCAAGTATTCCTCCCCTCCTGTTGGTGGATATACCTATGGTATCACACAGTGCCTGTTGGTCTCCTGCATTGACCACAGGGCACATCTGCTTTTTTATGTCCTCATTCATATCCTTCCTCAAGTTGATATTTATGATGGGGACAAAGGCTTCCTAAATCTAGCCATGACATTTGACTACCCTTGACCAAAATGGGTGGTTTCCATATTAGTTCCACTCCTTTTTTTTTTTTTTTCTTTTGAAACTAGAGCATTTATTTTATGACTGATTGAAATCCTCAAGATGAACTGGATGCTACAACAGCTGCCCTGGGTTTATGTGCTGTCCCTTCACGGAATTCATATCTGAGTCACTCTTAATGAATGCAGCGATTGCAGGATCTTGTAGCATTAGGAATATCAGCCCTGGTCCTGCAAGATCAACGGTTCAAAACTCTGAACAATAAAGTTTAACAGGATTTAGGGTTCTTAAAGGCCTCAGTCTCTAGATTGGAAACATCAGGTGGATTCTCTGGCAGAAATAGTTTTATAAAACAGAAGAGGCCATAACTTACTCTTTATGAAGCAAAGAGGGCTATGCATGGCTCTAGGAGAAACCTGTTGTTTCTGTGCTAACCAACCAAGCTGTGGTAAGAAACAATCTTAAAACCAAATACTTTAAAAAAAAAAAATATGTAGACCAGCAATTGGTACCAATCCCTATTTTACTGGTCACTCTGGCCAACTAACCACCCTTGTTTCAATTGCTTCAGGTCCCTAATACGTCCTCCTGATGTTCCTTGTGATCTCTAGTGTATTACAATTTTTTTCTTCTGCCAAATAGAGAATGCTAAAATACTTGCCCTCTGCTGGCACTAGCAACCATTACAATAGTTAGAAATGGAAGCTCCTGATGAAGGATTTTACAGGGGTCCATAAGACAAGGGGGGAATGAGAAACCAGCCCCACTCCATTTTAAGACCAGGAGCCATTTTGAGACTCCAGCTATGCCAGGTTTCTGTCTACTTTAAAACTTTAAAGTTTCAAGTTTCTGTTTCTTGGAATTAGGCTGCACCCCACTCCATAACTGCAGAATGTTCTGTACCAGATGTTTCAGGAAGACTTTTGTCTTAGGGTTTTATTGCTGTGAAGCAACACCATGACTGTGGCAACTCTTATAAAGGAAAACATTTAATTGGAGCTGGCTTACAGTTTCAGAGGTTTAGTTCATTATTCATCATGGTGTGAAGCATGGCAGCATCCAGGTAAACATGGTACTGGAGAGGTAGCTGAAAAGTTCTACATCTGGATCTGCAGGCATTGGGCAGAGACTTGGCTTGGGCTTTTGAGACTTCAAAGCTCATCCCCTGGTGACATACACCTCCAACAAAGCCACACCTACACCAACAAGGCCACGCTTCCTAATTATGCCACTCCTTGTGAGCCTATGGGGGACTTTTTCTTTTAAACCACCATAATTTTCTTAACTGCCCGGTTATGCCACTTGCAATATACCCCTCCCTTCAGTTTTGTCTTCTAAAAGAGGTATGGGAAAAATAGCTTAGGGCTGTCCTCTAGAACCCCATTTTCGGGTTCTAGAGGACAGCCAGGCTGGCTCTACTCTACACAGAGTAAAGTTTGCTTTAACTTGGCCATAATTTGTGTGTTCTTTATCCTTATTTGGTGGGATTAACAGGGCCTTCCCCAGGAGCACTCTCAGCCTAGCTTGGGTACCTTTCTCTCCTTTTCTCTAGAGCTTCTACCAAGGGAATTAATTGTTTTGTAAATGGATGTTGCCTGGGTGCTGCAACCCTCCCCCTGGGAGTAGTTGATTCATTGAGTCTACTAACTCTCTTCAAAAACTTACTGTTGATCCTACCTTGAGGATGCTGCTTCTTTTTGAGGATGTAAACAGCACCCCTGTTCCAGAAAAAAGGTACCTGTGTTGCTGGTTCCATTTGAAGGCCAAAGGGCGAAACAAAGGAAGACTAGACAGTGGTGCCTGGCTATGGTTAGGCCATACACGATCCTTTTGTGTTGGAAGGTGTTGGTCAAGGGAGAAGTGGTGACACTTCCAGAGTTCCACACTCCTGCCTACCCAGGTGGTGGCCAAGCTGGCAGGGCTTCAGCAAGCCTCCCTTGCTCTACCCTCCCATGTGTATTGTCCGGCCTCCAGAACGCCACTGTAGTCTGCAGGCCCCCACTTGACTGTTCCTTTTTTTTTTTTTTTGGTTTTTCGAGACAGGGTTTCTCTGTGTAGCTTTGCACCTTTCCTGGAACTCACTTGGTAGCCCAGGCTGGCCTCGAACTCACAGAGATCCGCCTAGCTCTGCCTCCCGAGTGCTGGGATTAAAGGCGTGCGCCACCACTGCCTGGCCACTTGACTGTTCTTTATAGTTCAATCAGAAGCTTCTTTTTCCTTTTGGAGAATTGTGCTTCCTGAGATGCCAGACGTATGTGGGTACAACTTCAAACCTTTGCGTTTCAAGGACCCTGAAGTGCATTTCAACAGTATAAGCTAAGACATTTTTAAAAATGTTTAGTCTTGTGATGTAGTCAGGCCGGCCTTAAACTTGGGACCCTCTGGTCCCAGTATGAGAACCAAAGTTAGGTTTTAAGTTTTAATTACTGTGCCTAAGAGATCCATGAAACAACAATGCCTAGAAGCCATTTGCCCAAGAACAGATACGTCCCTGAAATGCTGGCGGCTATTGTTTATGGGAGATAGCAAGCCATGTTTCACTCCCTTAAACACATCTGTTTGACTCAACTGTACCAGGTATGCTTGACCACATGTCAAGTAGGAGGTATGTAGGCAGGAAATGCATCAGGATGTTTGCTTGCCCTTGATTAGATGTAGGCAGGAGGAATGCAGGCAGGAAGTACATCAGCATGTTTAATTTACCTTGATTGGACCTGATGGGAAATATGGTGGCCTTATGTGGTTGCCTTTTTAAGCCTCTGCAAAATGTGACCCATCACCATTTTCTGGGAACCCATGAATGGACCTGGCTAGCGTCTATCATCCTGACCAGTATTTAATTAAAGTTTGCTTCAAATTTGGCTCAAGCCCGTGGTGATGGCGCATGCCTTTAATCCCAGCACCCGGGAGTCAGAGGCAGGTGGATCTCTGTGAATTTGAGGCCAGCCTGGGCTACAGAATGAGTTCCAGGGCAGGCTTCAAAGCTACACAGAGAAACCCTGTTTCGAAAAACCAAATAAAAACAAAAACTTTTTTTTGGTTCAAAATTGTGGTACTGGTCTTATTCTCACCTGGGGGATTAACACTAGCCTTTTTTAAGTGCTGGGGTTATAAGCAAGTGCTACCCATATACCCAAAGGATGCTCGAGCATACCACAAGGACACTTCTCCAACTATGTTCAGAGCAGCAGCATTCATAATAGCCAGAACCTGGAAACAGCCTAGATGCCACTCAAAGAATGGATAAAGAAAATGTGGTACATAGACACAGTGGAGTACTACTCAGCCATTAAAAAAAAAATGACAGCATGAAATTTGCAGGCAAATGGATGGAACTAGAAAATATCCTGAGTGAGGTAACCCAGACCTGGAAAGACAAACGTGGTATGTACTCATAAGTGGATACTAGATGTAAAGCAAAGGACAATCAGACTGCAACATGTGAAGGCATAGACTTAACTTTACAGACTCCATCTTAGGGAAGGGCCACTATCTTAGACCATCTGGTGACCGGGGGCTGGACTCAGTTCCAGGAATAACCTCAGGAATGTGCTGTGACAGTGAAATTCGAACAGATACCCTAGAAGCAGCCACTTAGGAAACATGGCAGTAAAAATGAACAAGATCCAGATGTTCCTGCAGACATTCTATCAGTGGTTTATGGCCCTTGCAGATATCCTGTCAGCAGACTGTGGTTTCGAGTCAAAAGTTTAACTAATAGTTTCAAAAATCGCCTTGCCCCATATTCCATTACCCAATCCCAAAACGCCAAGGCATGTAACTCCTGGGTTGTGGGGTTTTTTGTTTGTTTTTTTTCCTTTAAAACTCTCCCACTCCTGAGCTTGGGGCTACATTCTTCCCATCCGTGGCATCGGAGCATAGGGCTGCGGACTGGATTTGAACCTGACTATAAAGGCCTTTGTGTGTTTGCATCAGAACTAGCTCTTTGGTGGTCTCGGGTTTTTGCAACATGGATACAACATTTGGTGCATTGGTCAGGAACCCCCATGACCCATGGACTCCAGAGTGGAGGGTCCCTGACCAGCCAGTAAGTGTCTCTAAGTGTCGGTCTGTCCTGTCTGTCTAGTTTTGTTTCTGTGGCGGGCCTAAGTCGGTGATTACAATCACGCTGCAGGACCGTGATCACAAAGGGCCAGAAGACGTTCCAGACCCCTGTGGTGGAGGTGGAGAGCCCCACATCTGTTTGTTTGAGGACGGAGAGCCTCAGATCAGGACGGTATTTGGATGCACAAGTGGGTCACCCCCACAACATGGCAGCAAACCATCATTCTCTTTGAAACTCTGCTTTCAGTCTCATTGGGGGCAAGCCTTTCTCTTGTTCCCTTGGTCTTCTGTGGTGTCTGTGTTTCTCTGTTTGTGTTTCTGACAGCAACGAAAGCTGTGAGACAGACAACTTCTTCTCTGGACTTACTCTTAACTCACTACCAAGATGTTAACACACATGTTCATAATCTTTCAATTCTGATTTAAAAGTCTAAACTTGTCACCTTTTGCAGGTCGGAATGGCTGGCAATCAACATTGGCTGGCCTCCCAAGGGACCTTCAACTTGGTCCTTATGGGGCAATGAAGGAAGTTGTCTTTAGACTGCGAGTGGAGCATCCCAACCAAGGGCCCTACATAGTGGTCTGGAGAGACTTAGTAGAGATCCCCTTCCTGGATTAAACCATTCTTGCCCCAACAGGTTAAGGTCCTGGCTGCTGCCAAGAAAGACTTACCTGCGAAGGGCCCTTCAGCTCCTAAGCCGGAGGCCCTTCAAGGAAGCAACACAGAGGAAAAGATCTCCCCACCACCACCCTTATACCACCGATCCTGGTACAGCCATCCCAGCGCCAGCCCTCACTCCCACCCCCCTGCCAGTTCAGCTGGCTCCTCTGCCAACCCTGAATGCTCCGCCTCTGGGGCAAGAGAAGGACTGGCTCACAGAACCCAGAGATGTAGGGGAGATCGCCCTGATCCTGGCACAACAGTCCTTCCCCTTAGGGTGGCAGGACCCTCAACCTGAATGGGAGTCAACTATACCACTACTTTTACTTTGCCACTAGAGATCTTTACAATTGGAGAGCCCAAAATGCACCCTTCTCAGAAAAACCTAAGGAGCTGATTAGCCTCTTTGAGACAATTCTCTTCACCCATCTCTGTTTTGAGAGCCACTGGTAGCAAAAGTCCATGGGAGTATTCAGCAGTGCCAACTAGAGTTCAGAAGGTCAACCTATCAGAACTAAGGGTTCTGTTAGAGGAAACCGTCAAGCAAGGCATTAGGGAATTACTGCCTTTTGAATGAACTGGCTGTCTCTTGTTGTAAACTTCTTGTGCAATAACAGCTATGATTCTCCCCATTTACCGTGCATCTCTGTGTTACGTGTACATGTAACCTCACGATTGCATCTCAATCTTGGGCACAACTTTCCCTATACATTTGGGATAATTGGATAACTGTCCCCAGCTGTGTTTATTCTCTGGACAAAAGTATTTCAGCAAAGATACCTTTTTCCAAGGACAAAACTGCACACAGATACATTAGCTCATCTCACCCACAGATAGAAAAAAGAACCACTAACAATTAAATCCTCAACTCCTTACCTTCACTCCAGGTTATTTATACAAGACCCTAATTTAAGAGATTTACGGCTCACATTCCTGGGATGATGTTTTAGCCATTTGCTAGTTACTGAGTTAAGGTAGTTACTTCCCACTGACCCAAGGAGATTGCTGTCAAGGCCAGGCAGGTGATAGGTGCCAAGCTTCTTTCTTGTGCAGATTTTTAATTCCTCTTCAGCCAGGTGCTATTCCTAGATTCCCTAAGTGATCTTAGCCTGTAGTTGGCCCTACCAGAGAACTCCCCTTTAGCCACTCCCCTTTTGGGTTGTAATTGGAAGCTGACATTTATTGCTGTATGTGTGGATCCTTATCACCTCTCTCTGCGACCCTGAAAACTTCAAGCCACGCATTGCTTTGCCAAAGAATTGCTGTTTATATATACTGGTTACCTCACAGCAGAAGAGAGCTGATTGAGAAGAACAAAGATGAGGACGGAGATGGAAAGAACTAGGTAGACATGAGAAAACAGCAGGAGGCACTGGCAGCAGGAGGGACTGAGAGGACCTAAGTGTGAGAACAGGAAAGAAACTGTGTAGATAGAATTGACTTCAAAAAATAAAGTGAATGGACTAACGAACTCTGGGCTTTGATTCATTTGATATCCTTCAGATTAGAATCCTCAGCTGGTTGTTAGACTCTTCCACGGACCCTGGGAGTAAACAGTATAGGCTGGACCTATTATTGTTTACGTTATCTCCCCATGTGGCATGACTGTCAGTAGCTTTTGCAGGTCCTCTTCATGACAGAGGAGAGAGACTGGATAGGACAGAGGCCTGGCAGCTGGTTCCAGGTCCTACTGGAGAGCGCACAGCTAACCAGGCTCTCATAGATGCAGCTTCCCCCCTGGTTTGCCTGGTGTGGGACATGGCTGAAGGTAGGAGGGACCTCCTGGTCTATTGCCAGACTGTTGGTGGGTCTCAAGGCAGCTACAAGGTGGCCTGCGAATTTGAATAAAGTCTGTGCTGTTAGACAGGAAGTAGATGAAAGCCCAGTGGCATCCTGGAGCACCTCCAGAAGGTAAACACCTTATGATCCTGAGTCCCAGGAAAATACTGCTGCAATGACTCCAGCTTTCATTAACTAGTCAGCTCCGGATATCAAGAGAAAGCTACAGAAGCTGGAACACCTCAGAGAAAAGAGCATTAGGGATTTAGTAAAGGTGTCTGAGGAAGTGTATAATGGAAGGGATAGTGTGGAGGAAAAGGAAATTAAAAGGGAGCGGTGCAAGAATCAGCACCTCGCTAGTGTGCTGCTAGCCACTACTGCAGAACCAGAAGAGCGCCAAAGGTGACTGCAGCACCTGGTGGCTGAAGAGGATGAGAAACCGAGAGGTAACAGAGAAAGGCCCCAGCTGTTAAAGAATCAATGCGTGGGCTGTAAAGAGGAAGGGCACTGGGCCAAAGAATGCCCCCGAAAGGCAGCTAGGAGCAGTACTAAAGTCCTTAGCCAGCGGGATATGGACAATGATTAGGGAAGATGGAGTTTGCCCCCCTCCCCCCGAGCCTAGGGTAACCCTAAGAGTGGAGGGGAAACCAATTGACTTCATGGTGGACACGGGAGCTCAGAACTCTGCTACTGAGGGCTGATGGACCGATGGCAGATAAAAAGACTTGAATTAAGGGTGCCACCAGAGTCAAACCTTATTCATGGACTACACGAAGAACGGTGGACTTAGGAATGGGCTGGGTAGCCCACTCATTCCTGGTAATTCCAGAATGTCCATACCCCTTGTTAAGCTGTGATTTACTTACCAAAATGAAGGCCCAGATATATTTCTGTAATGAAGGAGCTAAATTGCTTAATGAAAATGGGAAACCCATTCACGTACTGGTGATCGGGTAATTTGACTGGAGAGTACAGGCTGCGTCAGGTAGCCACTGAATCTGACCCGCAGCTGGAGAAACAGCTTCAAGTGTTCCCATTGGCCTGTCCGAAACAGGGGGAGTGAGACTGGTGACACATCATGTCATCCCCACCCCCCATGTGGAAATTAAGCAGGGGACAGACCCAATCAAGGTAAAAGGATATCACACCACCCATCAGGAGGCTACTGAACTTAGGTGTCCTCAGGCCTGTGCAGTCAGCCTGGAACACACTCCTGTTGCCCATCAAGAAGCCTCATACCAATGATTACAGACCAGTCCAGGACTTGCAAGAGGTCAACAAGAAGGTGATTGACATATACCCCACAGCACCTAACCCATATAGCCCACTCAGCTTGTTGCCCCTGGATCGGCAATGGTATACCGTCCTGGACTTAAAGATGCCCTTTTCAGTCTGCCTCTAGCCTCCAAAAGCCAACAGTACCTCACCTTTCAATGGCATGACCCAGAGGTCAGGATCAGCGGCCAGCTGGCATGGGCCAGACTACCACAAGGATTCAAAAACTCTCCCACCATCTTTGATGAAGCTCTGCGTGAGGACCTGGGTGAGTACCAGGCACAGAACACAGAAATCAGTCTGTTGCAGTATGCTGATGACTTACTGATTGCAGCTGCAGATCGAGAGACCCGCCTGACTGGGACTGAGCAGCTATTGCAAACCCTGGGGGACCTAGGGTTCCGCCCCTCAGCCAAGAAAGTCCAAATCTGCAAGCAGCAGGTAACATACCTGGGGTGCGTCTTGAAGGAAGGGCAGCGGTGGCTCTCGGATGCACAGAAGGAGACAGTACTTCAGATCACCTACTACTACACCCTCAGACACAGACACCACCTGCACCGAATGGAGGAAGAGAGGAGTAGATGCCAGTGCAAAAATACAGGCAACAACATAAAGACCTATATGACAACATCAGAACCTAGTGATTCTACACCTGCAAGACCTGAACATACCAATGCAGAAGAAGCAGAAGAAATCAGTCCTAAAAATGACTTTAAGAAGGTGATAAAGGCCCTTAAAAAGAGGAAATGAAAAACTCCCTTAAAGAGGAAATAAAAAAATTTCCTTAAAGAAATGGAAGAAAAAAAAAACAAACAAAAAATTGGAGGAAATCAAAGAAAGCCAAGAAAAAGTAATTAAACAGATGAAGGAAACAGTTCAAGATTTGAAAATTGAAATTGAGACAATAAAGAAAACACAAACTGAGGGAATGCTGGAAATAGAAATTCTGACTAAACGAACAGGAACTACAGATGCAAGCATACGGGTTATCTGGACACCTCTCTTACTGGGGAATCTGATTACAATAGCTGGTGCAGGAGCCGTGAGAGCACTGGACAGGAGTATGCACCGCAGGTCAGCAGTGGGTCAACTGTGGACCATGTTATGAGAAGGAGCACTTCCCCAAACACCCACAGGCCACCAGTGGGGGTGCTGCAACTATTTACTCATCAAATTCACTGACCAAGGAAAGAAAGCAGACTGGACAACTGGTAAGACTTGGGGACTGAGGCTTTACCGCACAGGACATGATCCCAGACTGACGTTTACCATCAGGCACACTCAGACCCCGTTATGGACAGCAATAGTGCCCAATCAAGTAATAAACCTGCCATCAGCCCCTAAACCCACGCCCCTGAAAAGCACCCTAAGTCCTGGCACCCCACAACTGTCAGATACATCAGTCCCTTTGGCCAATAGGACCCCCAAATCAGTCCAGCTGCAACCAAGGGAGGAGACTGCTTCTGGACCTCTTTGAAGTTAGGTAAAAAGGAGGACCCTAAGAGGGATGTATGGATTGCCCTGGGAAATAGTCGAGATCTGGATAAATTAGGGGGCAAGGGGTCAGCTATAGGGGCAGGGGAACGAGGGATTGGGATGGCCAGTGTTGGAGAGGGACAGAGGGAGAGCAATGAAAGAGATATCTTGATGGAGGGCCATTATGGGGTTAGGGAGAAACTCCCAGGAATCCACAAGGATGACCACAGCTAAGACTCCTAGTGAGAACGGACCCAAACATTCTGCCTGAGGCCAACCCAGGGCCCAGCTGCCGATCCTGCAAAACCCAACAACTTGGAGGTGTTGGTGAGATTGCCCTACCGAACAACCTGCTCAGCTGAGATCCATTCGGGAGAGGTTTCAGAAGCCTACAGTCTGAAGTCTGAGGAAACAAGATCAGCTGAGGAGTTGACGGATGAGCAAAACAAGACCTGAGAACACAAAAGAAGGCGCCGCCCAGCCACCGAACCAGATCACCAGAATCATAAGTCCACCCTACACTGACTGGTAACAGGTAAGCCCCCATCTCTGGACCGGCAGACCAGGTCTCTAGCCCCTAGGCCCCAGCCATTGGAGTTCCAGGGACCAGATAGCTACCTTTCCCTGCTCCCCCACCAAAAAATAAACCAACCCTTACAAACCCAACAACCACTGGAGCCATAAGCGCACCCTGCACCAATTGGGAACAACTGCTGCCTTAGACAGAACCCACTAACACCGATTGGACTAAACTGCTCCTGGAGAAACAGAGCCCAACAGCACCGATTTGACCAAGAAACTCCTAGTGGACCAAGACTATCAACTGGAACAAGAGAGGCACCCTCAGACACAGACACCACCTGCACCGAGTGGAGGAAGAGATGAGTAGACGCCAGTGCAAAAATACAGGCAACAACATAAAGACCTATATGACAACATCAGAATCTAGCGATTCTACACCTGCAAGACCTGAACATACCAAGGCAGAAGAAGCAGAAGAAATCAATCCTAAAAATGACTTTAAGAAGGTGATAGAGGCCCTTAAAAAGAGGAAATGAAAAACTCCCTTAAAGAGGAAATAAAAAATTTCCTTAAAGAAATGGAAGAAAAAAAAACAAACAAAAATTGGAAGAAATCAAAGAAAGCCAAGAAAAAGTAATTAAGCAGATGAAGGAAACAGTTCAAGATTTGAAAATTGAAATTGAGACAATAAAGAAAACACAAACTGAGGGAATGCTGGAAATAGAAATTCTGACTAAACGAACAGGAACTACAGATGCAAGCATAACCAACCGAAGGCAAGAGATGGAAGAGAGAATCTCTGACGTTGAAGACACAATAGAGAAAATAGATTCATCAGTCAAAGAAAACACTAAAGCCAAAAAAGTTGTAACACAAAACGTCCAAGAAATTTGAGACACCATGAAAAGACCAAACGTAAGAATAATAGGGATAGAAGAAGGAGAAGAATACCAACTCAAAGGCACAGAAAATATATTCAACAAAGTCATAGAAGAAAACTTTCCTAACCTAAAGAAAGAAATACCTATGAAGATACAAGAAGCTTACAGAACACTGAATAGGCTGGATCAAAAAAAAAAAAAAAGTCCCCTCGCCACATAATAATCAAAACACTAAACATACAGAACAAAGAAAAAATTAAGAACCACAAAGGAAAAAGACCAAAAAACATATAAAGGCAGACCCATTAGAATAACACCAGACTTCTCAATAGAGACTGTGAAAGCTAGAAGGTCCTGGACAAATGTTATGCAGACACTAAGAGACCATGGATGCCAACCCAGATTATTATACCCAGCAAAACTCTCAATCACCATAGACGGAGTAAACAAAATATTCCATGATAAAAACCAGATTTAAACAATGCCTATCCACAAATCCAGCCCTAGAGAAAGCTCTAGAAGGAAAAATCGAACCTAAGGAAGTTAAATACACCCATGAAAACTCAGGCAATAGATAATCCCACACCAACAAATACCAAAGAAGGGAAACACAACACTACCATTAAAAAAAATAACAGGGCCGGATGGTGGTGGTGCACGCCTTTAGTCCCAGCACTTGGGAGGCAGAGGCAGGTGGATCTCTGTGAGTTCGAGGCCAGCCTGGACTACAGAGAAAGTTCCAGGAAAGGCGCAAAACTACACAGAGAAACCCTGTCTCACACACACACACACACACACACACACACACACACACACACAAAAACAAAAAAAAACAAAAAACAAAAAAAAAAAACCCAAGCAAACAGGAATTAACAATCACTGGTCATTAATATCCATCAATATCAATGGTCTCTACTCACCTATAAAAAGACACACTTCTGCTGCATACAAGAAACACACCTAAACTTCAAAGACAGACACTACCTCAGAGTAAAGGGCTGGGAAAAGGCTTTCCAATCAAATGGACTTAAGAAGCAAGCTGATGTAGCTATCCTAATATCTAATAAAATAGACTTCAAACTAAAATCAATCAAAAGAGATCAGGATGGACATTACATATTTATCACAGGAGAAATCCACCAAGATGAAGTCTCGATTCTGAACATTTATGCCCCAAATACAAAGGCACCCACTTTATAAAAGAAACATTTCTAAAGCTTAAATCACACATCAAACCCCATACACTAGTAGTGGGAGATTTCACCACACCACTCTCACCAAAAGACAGATCTACCAGACTGAAACTTAACAAAGAAGTAAAGGATCTAACAGATGTTATGACTCAAATGGACTTAATAGATATCTACAGAACATTCTACCCTAACAAAAAAGAATATACCTTCTTCTCAAAACCCCATGGAAGCTTCTCAAAAATTGACCACATGCTTGGTCACAAAGCAAATCTCAACAGATACAAAAACATTGGAATAACCTTCTGTATCTTATCAGACCACCATGCCTTTAAAGTTAGATTTCAACAACAACAAAAACTATAGAAAGCCTACAATCTCATGGAAACTGAATAATGCCCACCTGAAGCACCAATGGGTCAAGGAAGAAATAAAGAAAGAAATTAAAGATTTTCTAGTTTTCAATGAAAATGAAAGTACAATATACCTGAACTTATGGGACCCTAAAAAGTGCTAAGAGGAAAATTCATAGCACTAAATGCACACATAAAGAAGATGGAGAAATCTCATACCAATGACTTAACAGCACAACTGAAAGCTCTAGAACAAAGAGAAACAAACTCACCCAGGAGGAATAGACGCTAGGAAATAATCAAATTGAGGGCTGAAATCAATGAAATAGAAACCAAGAGAACAATACAAAGAATCAATGAAACAAAGAGTTGGTTCTTTGAAAAAATCAACAAGATAGGCAAACCCCTAGCCAAATTAACCAAAAGGCAAAGAGCGAGCACCCAAATTAACAAAATCAGAAATGAAAAGGGAGACATAACAACAGACAACGAGAAAATCCAGAGAATCATCAGGTCATATTTCAAAAACTTGTACTCCACAAAATTGGAAAATCTGGAAGAAATGGACAATTTTCTGGATAGATACCACCTACCAAAGTTAAATCAAGACCAGATAAACTATTTAAATAGACCAATAACCCCTAAAGAAATAGAAACAGTCATTAAAAGTCTCCCAACCAAAAAAAGCCCAGGACCAGATGGTTTCAGTGCAGAATTCTATCAGATTTTCAAAGAACTAATTTTAATACTCTTCAAATTGTTCCACACAATAGAAACAGAAGGAACATTACCAAACTCTTTTTATGAGGCTACAGTTACCCTGATTCTCAAACCACACAAAGATGGCAACAAAGAAGGAGAATTACAGACCAATCTCCCTCATAAACATTGATGCAAAAATACTCAATAAAATACTGGAAAAACGGAATCAAAGAAAGAATAAGTGGGAAATGAATGGAACTAGAAAATATCATCCTGAGTGAGGTAACCCAAACCCAGAAGGACAAACATGGTATGTACTCACTCATAAGTGGATACTAGATAGAAAGCAAAGAACAATCAGACTGCAACCCGCAGAACCAGGGAGGCTACATAGGGAGTGGGGGAATCCTAGGATGACTGTGGCTTATAATAAGTTTTGGTTTTACTCAATCACTGGGCAAGCTTCAGTGAAACATTTCACTACTAGGATAAGAATTTATACTGTATCAAGCTGATAATGGAAAAAAAATAATAAAACAATAAATAAAACAATAAATAAATAATAAATAAATAAATAAATAAAATAAATAAAAAATAAAAAAAAAAAAGACTCCTAGCAATAGTGGAGAGGGTGCCTGAACTGGCCTTCTCTTGTAATCAAATTGTTGATTACCCTAATTGTCATCATAGAACCATCATCTAGTAACTGATGGAAGCAGATGCAGAGACCCTGGGCTGAGCTCTGGGAGAATACTTGAAGAGAGAGAGGAGAGATTATATGAGCAGCAGAGGGTGGGGGGGTGGGGGAGGGGGGAGGTTGAGGTGGGGAGGTGGGGGGTAGGGGATAAGGTGGGGGGTGGGGGGAAGAGGTGGGGGGGGGGGGGAAGAGGTGGGGGGTGGGGGGAAGAGGTGGGGGATGGGTGTTAAGGTCAGGGAGTGGGGGGTGTCAAGATTGTGATAAGGAAATCCACAAAGACAGCTGACTGGAGCTTGTGGGACCTCACAGACTCTCAATCAACAGCTAGGGAGCCTGAATGGGACCCACGTAAGCCCTCTGCACGTGGGTGATCGTTGTGTAACTTGTTTGTGGCCCCTAGCAGTGAGACCAAGATCTGTCCCCAGCACATGAGCTGGCTTTTTGGAACCTATTCCCTAAGATGGGATGCCTTGCACAGCCTTGATGCAGGGGGAGGAGCTTGGTTGTGCCTCAAAGTGGTATGCTATGTGTTGTAGATTCCCATGGGAGGCCTTACACTTTCTGAGGAGTGGTTGGGGGGGTCATGACGGAGGTGGGGGGAGAGAACAGAATGAGGGGAGGGAGGGGAAACTGGTTGGTATATAAAATAAATTTAAAAAAATTTAATAAAAATTAAAAAAAATATATAAGCAACTGCCACCACACCCAGCCACAGAATTTCTAGAAACTTGACCACAGGAAGTTGGAGGGGAATGATGGCCCAGGCCCTTTCCCTTGATCTGGATATTGGGGAGTCCTGCTGAGTCCAGGTTGCTTTGGCCAAGACTCACTGCTGAGGCAGGACAAGAATGCCAGTTGCCTGGGCCATTTGGTTTCACCTTCCCCTGGAGTAGGACAGGGAGGGAGGGGGACTTGGGACCTGACCCTCCAGGATGCTGGGCCTCTCCTCTCATAGGTGACACAGTTATGCTGTGAGGACTTCTTATGGGTGTTGCTGAAGGCTTGTGTCTGGGATGGGAGGGAAGACCCAGGGTGCTCTTACCCTACAGTAGATTTGGTCCCTTTAAGACAGGGGTTCTTGAGTTCACAGGCTTTGTCTGTGGAGACTGGCAGAGTCAGTTTTGTCCCTGGCCCTATAATTACTGGTATTTCAGCTTTGAGTCATTTATCAGCAAGTAGTCCAGGGAGAGTGTTTTAAAGGAAGCAGGGGAAGGTGGAAGAAACCTTTGTCCTGGGCCTCAGGCTGCAGCTGGCTCCCCTGGGCTGTGCAGAGAAAGAGCTGTGGGTCAGCTGCATGTTCCACAGTGGCAGGATTCCTGTTGATGGCCTCGTGAGCCTGTGGGCACCAGTGTGCGGAGAGAAGAGTAGAAGAAAAGAAATGGCCCTGCATGTGGTGTGCAGGGACAGCAGCCTTCCTTCCCCATGTCTTTAGAGTGAGGGGGATGGCCTGGAGCAGTGAGCACGTGATGTAGGGGTGGTGTTAGTGGTTCATTTATTTGATCTGTCACTTGAGCAGACTTAGACCCTGCATGTAGAGAGAAGGGTGCTGGCACGTGCAGAGAGCCCCAGCGATCAGGGTCCCAGGGGCTGGAGTGAAGAAGTGAAGGCTTCCTGGAGAGAGGAAAGAGATTAGCAAAGGCCTGCCACAACCTGGATTCTGTACCCTGGGCTGCAGCCATTTTTCTTGCCATGCATCCATGCTCTTCCAGAGCCAGCTCTAGGATGCCCGCTTTAGGCACAGGTGAGGTCAGGGGAGAGGCAGATGGGAGGTGACCAAAAGGTTCATTCTTGGCTGTGATAGTGTGATGAACATGGGCAGCCTTCTAAGTTCATTGGAGGACCTGGCTTCCCATGCAGCTTCTGGGTGTGTGTGTGTGTGTGTGTGTGTGTGTGTGTGTGTGTGTGTGTGTTCCTGAGAAGACTCATTATGCTAACCAGCTCATTGCTTGAGCCCTGAAACCTTTACTAGCTGGCAGTGTGAGTATGTCCTGGGCAGGAGTTTGATTCCCTCCACGCCCACCCCCACCAAATGATCCTTGTTAGTGAATCCTTTTCGGGGCCAGGAAACACTTACTTGGGACCCTTGTAAGGAAGGCCAGGAAGAGGCAGAGCTTAAGCATCCACAGTTTACAGTAACGGCATCCCCATAGGATTATGAGTCTGTTTCTATCTGGCTTCCACTACAGGCTATATTACCTTAGTAGAACAGTGCCCCGGGCAACCCTCTGCTGGTACCACTTCTCAAGGCATCTAAAGCCGACACCTGCCAGCCTTGTGGCTCTCTCTGGGCTGTTAGCACATGGGGCAGACACTGAGGGGATTAGAGGGACAGAGGAGACTTGGAGGTTGGAAGGGCTCCCCTATAATTCCCGTTAGCACAGGGTCAGTGGAAGGACTGGGGATCAAATACTGCTTGTGTGTCACTGTAAGGCTGTCTTGATGGTGTGAGATGAGACCATGCACTGCAGAGCGTTCCCTGGAATGCTGTCTGGCGTCTAGTGGGCTGCTGCTCATCCCCAGCTCTGTTTCCCCGTTATCCATCCTCATGAGACAGAATGGAGGTGGGAAGCTTGTTCTGTGGTGGCCTGCATGGGGTCCACAGCCATGGCCCCACCCTTGAGCTCTCCCTCCTTACCTCTTTCTTGCTCTTAAACCTTTCCTCTGCAGGCCTATCTCAGTGGGTGCCCCTTAGGATGATAGAAGGTAAAGAACTTTGTGGCCCGTTGTTTAAAGTGACAATCCCTTGGGCTGAGATTTGCTCATTGGTGGAGTGCTTGTCTAGCATGCGTAAAGCCCTGGATCAAAGCAAACATGGCACACACCTGTACTCCAGCCCTTGGGAAGTAGAGACAGGAGGATCAGGAGTTCAGGGTAAGCCTGGGCTGCATGAAGCGCTGTCTCAAAATGGTGGTAGGGTACATCTTTAATCTGAGAAGTCTAAAATGCCACTGGGAGCGGGCTGGGGGAGGGCAGCAGCTCTCTGAGTTCCAGGGCATCCTGGTCTACATAGCAAGTTCCAGAACAGCCAGGGATACAAGTGAGATCCTGACTTAAAAAAATTTATTTATTATTTATTTGCATTGGTATTTTGCCTGTATGTCTGTGTGACGGTGTCAGAGCTTGGAGTTAGAGGCAGTTGTTAGCTGCCACGTGGGTGCTGGGAGTTGAACCCAGTTCCTCTGGAAGAGCAGTCAGCGCTCTAACCCATTGAGCAATCTCTCCAGCCCCAAGATCCTGATTTTAAAAAAAAAAAAATGTCAGCTTTGTGGTCTTAGAAATCCAAGTTAGAGCCAGATGTGGTGGCACACACCTTTAATCCCAGACAGAGGTCAGCCTGGACTATGCCATTAGGCCTTGTGCCAAATAAGTTACCTGAGAAATTGCACTGTACTTTCTATGAATTCATAATTTTTCCCCAGGCATTTTCCCCTCAGCAGTCTGCCCCCAAGTTCTGTGGTCTGTGGGGTTACTGTGTTTCAGCTCAACCAAGGCCCTAGGCCACCTCCACCTCTTCATCCCACAGTGGGATCCCTCCGACCTGAAGCAGTGGTAGGAAGGACACTGACTTCTGCCTGTGTGACCATAAGCAGGTCCCCGTGCCACTGTGGACTCAGGTGGTTCTTCTAGAAAATGGATGCTTTCCGGAGGGTCCTGCTAACAGTCTCACTGAAATGTCCCAGGGTCTTGCAAGCTGTAATGCTAAGCAGTTATAAGGCCTGTGTGTCACCCTTGTGTGCAGGAAGAACTGGAGAGTCAGCATGTGATGGGCAGTGTCTGAGACAAGGTGGAAGGCAGGAGCTGGGTGGGTTCTGGCTCCAGCTCTGCTGAGTGCTGTGGGCATCAGATGAGCCATTCTCCCTGTCTAGACCCTCGTTTTTTCCACGTGTAGAATAAGGTCAGCAAACACAAGCTCTCGGCTTCCTTAGCTGTATGAGTGGAGACTGAGTCAGATCCTGCTGGTACTCCAAAGGGACAGGGCTCTTCTCCCCTCCATCCTCCCTCAGTCCCCCAATTGCTCCCCAGTTTGGAGCTGCACTACACCTAGGAAACTGGGTCAGGGAAGCACCAGTCTAGGCCCAGGGGGAGCAGGCCTGGGTTCAATGGAAGGCGGCCCATAGACGAGTCATCCCCAAGGTCTCCCTTGGCTTGTCCTGGGCAGAGAACTGGACATCAAGTGTGGGAGTATCTATGTGATCCCCTCCCTCTAAGCAATGGGAGAGCTTATGGGATGTCCTCTGGGCACAGAGCCAAGGTGGAGAGATGGAGAAAGAGCCCAGAGAAGGAGACGGGATTATGGGGAGCCCAGGGGGGCAGGAGGAGGAGGCTGAGTGCCAGGCTTTGGCAAGGATGTGCCTGCAGGACCAGTTGGGTGGCTCCTCCTGCAGAGCAGGGCCGTGGGAGAGCTGTGGCTGCTGCAGCCCGCCCGAGGACCACATCTACCTTGGCTGTCACTCCACCCACCTCTGCCAAGTGGGTGCTTTTTATGTCGGCCACGGGCACGGGGGCAGGAGTAGACTGCAGGAGGGGAGGGAAACAAAGCTTAGCCCTTTCTACCTGTTCCTGTCACAGGAGGGGCTGAGCAAAGATCAATGGAGGCCAAGTGGAATTCATTTCCTAATTAAGATAAAGAGATCCTTTCCTTGTTCAAACCCCTAGATGAGCTGCTTGCCAGGTTTGCATAGCCAGGCCAGTTTGTTTGGGCAGGAGTGAGGTCAGCAGGCAGGGAGCTCTTTTCTAGAGAGCCAAGGCAGGAGCACCCAGAGTCCAGAGTTTAAGTTCCTCTGGGCCTGAGAGACTGCGCAGTGAGTGCCTTCATCTACACATGGCTGCATGTGAATTTACAGCTTGGGAATCTGAAGGAGGAGGGTATGTGGTCTGTTCTGAGTGGCTTGTCTTGTAGGTGGCACAGGAGGAAGGTTGAGTTCAAAGAGTTTACATTGTACCTCAGCTTCCGGTGTGCAGGGTTGGCAGTCAGTGGTCACAGCTCAGCTAGGGTTGAATGCTGTTTCCATACAGGAGAGGTGAGCAGGTGGACATCGTTAGTCTCTTTATTCCTGATGTGTTCATGGGCATATTTTGTCCTCTGTTCTCTGTCTGGTTCTGGAATTCAGCAGAGAAGAGGGTGAGCCCCATTCTCCCAAGCTCCCATTCATTTGGAGGAGGCTGATAAAAGGCAGAGCCAATCAATGCAGGTACCCCAGAAAGGGCTGCAGGGAAAGTAGACTGGGAGGTGTCAGGAAGGGGAACAGGACAAGGAGCATCCGAGGAGTCAAAGTGGTTGGGGAAATGCTCCTCGGGGAGGTGACATTTGAGCCAGAGAGGTGTGCTGGGTAGGTAGTGCAGAGTTCAAAGGCTGGGATGGTGTGGGTACAAGGTAGAGTGCCAGGCTTCCTCAGAAGGTCTGTTATTCTGAGGAGACCAAGGAAAACATTGTGCTTTAAATGGTAGTTTTAAATTTAAATATATTGACAGATTCCATTTATACATGAACAATATAGAAAAGCGATGTGGTGTGAAAGTCTGTCCCTTCCTTGGTGTGTTTCACAGGTAGAGTTTGTGTATGAAGTTTGATTTTCTATATTCTGACCCTGTTCAGTACTCTTTAGCCTTTGTCACTGTGTTGAAGGGAGCTCTTTCCCTTTTAATGGCCACATAGCAGTCCAGCCGTATTGTGGCCAGACCACTGGCTTCTAATGAGAAACTTTCGGGTAGTCCCGGTTTACCCCGTTCAGGGGACCCTGCAGCTGATCTTGGCGGGGAAGGGAGCTGTGGGTAGAGATGAGAATGAAAACTCTGTTCAGATGACATCTTTTCCATTGGAAAGATAATCCTGTGTTCTTTCTTTCTTTCTTTCTTTTTTTTTTTTTTTTTTTTTGGTTTTTCGAGACAGGGTTTCTCTGTATAGCTTTGCACCTTTCCTGGAACTCACTGTGTAGCCCAGGCTGGCCTGGAACTCACAAAGATCCACCTGACTTTGCCTCCCGAGTGCTGGGATTAAAGTCGTGTGCCACCACCGCCCGGCCAATCCTGTGTTCTTAACTTTCCTGATTTCTCTGGAGATTGTAGGCTCAAGGATCTTCGTGCTATGCTCCCAACATCTCCTTGCTTCTAGTTTTTTAAAGAAAAATTATGCCTGTAATAGAGACCAAGGTTGAATGCATTGTCTCTGTAGCCAGTCTAACAAGCATAGGCAGGCATGAGAGAATTATGAGATTAGCAAACAGTCTCAAGGAAAGGGAAAAGCCATTTTAACCAGGGCAGCCATTCAAAGGTCGTTTGAGAGGTTTTTGTCCATCTCATTATATAAATTATTAATTTGACCATCAATAGTATTAATATGACCATCAAAAATCTGACACATTAACGCAACACATGTCAGGTGAAGGGAGCATGCAAAAGCACCTTTTCCCAAGTACTGCCATTTTGACTTCAGACTCCATTTTACCAGTAAATTGAAACGAAGTTCAGGTTCCCAAGCCCTAGGGGAGCTGGGAACTTTTCAGCGGCTGGCCCATCTCTTCCTTAGACAATAGAAATGGTCTGTTATGCCCTTAGTTCTCTAAAACATGATGGCTGTTTCTAACAACGGAAAGAAGAAATGAATCTGATTGGTTGGACCGAAAAGCTTATGTTCTGTGTCGTGGACAATGATGGGACACACAAGGAAAGTGCCTAACCTGTGACTCCTGATTGGTGAAAAATGTAACTGTAGCTTGGCCACAAGTGTTTGTGGTCTTGTGTGCTTATAACCCCCGCTCCTGCCCCTGCTTGGGGCCCTTGTCCTGCAGCCCGGCTCGATCAGCTGCCCCACTTGTGTGGTGAATTATGAAAGACTTTGGAACCCGCACGTGTTGTCTCTTTCCTTCCTCGTGGTGCACAACAGACAAGGTATGACACCAGGAAATTGTTGGCAACCAAGATTGTGCATGAGCCACAAATAATCTATAGTAGTCTATAAAACTGTGATGTTCAATCCCCTCATGTGTACATTGATTTTTGTTACTATTGTGCTATAATAGTAGTTTTGCTCATCGTACAGGCCATTTTTGGGACCTCTCTTTGTATTCCAGTAACTATTTCTAGAATAGGGAATAAGAAAGCCATTGTGAGCCGGGCGGTGATGGCACACACCTTTAATCCCAGCACTGGGGAGGCAGAGCCGGGTGGATCTCTGTGAGTTCGAGGCCAGCCTGGTCTACCAAGTGAGTTCCAGGAAAGGCGCAAAGCTACACAGAGAAACCCTGTCTCGAAAATAAATAAATAAATAAATAAATAAATAAATAAATAAATAAAAAGAAAAGAAAAGAAAGCCGTTGTGGCTGTAACAAATACAGGATCCAATTCATGTAAGGAATTGTCGCTGTTTTCAGGAAGACCTCTCTAATGCTTTTGATCCATTGCAGATATTTACTGAGCAAAATGGGTGTAATATGGTCTATCTCGTGTAAACCTTAGCTTGGCAAAACAACATCATACTATCTCCTATTACAGGTGTGCCTTTTATCCCCCCTGACAAACAACATCTGGATTCCGCGTTGACAAGGTGAGTGTTAACATGCATTGTTACAGTCAGTAAACACAGCAGCAGCATCTTTGGATCAGTCATGTTGTATCCTTGCTGTTTTCCCAAAGTCTCAGCCTAGTGAGTTAAAGTCCTGATGTCTCCCCAAGTTACCAGCTTACTCTTCCTCTTGGGACAACTTCCTCTTGATGGACTTGTCATCTGCCTTCAGATGTTTCATTTGTCTGGTGGTCTCTGGTTATCCTGGTAGGATTCATCAGATCAGGAGCCATCTGGGACTTCGTTCATTTCGGGGCATAACCTTGCCCTGATGTTAACATTAGTCTTTTCCATTGATTACTTTCTGGATCATTTCATTTAACATAGACTTTAGGTTGTATCTCCTTTAGGACAAAGTGCTTTTGGGAAGCAGAAAAAGGACTATTCTTTAAATTGAAAGAAAAATATTTTAAAATTTAAAGTTAACATAGCTAAATAGTATGTGAGGATTTAGATGGGTGTATCTACCCTCATTTATTTATTTATTTGTCAATTAAGTATTTGATGATGTCAGTCCACAATTGTCGAGGGCCATGAGAGTATACAGCAGGTGATAACTGGTGTTCATAAGTCAACCCACCAAATGAATGACTCTTTGATGGGAAGCCCCACCTGGCCAGGCCATGAGGTTACTGACTATAAACGACCAGCTGCTCCTTGTCTGTGTTTCTATCATGTGCCACTTCATTTCTTCCCTAAGAGCTGCATTCCTTCCTTAAGAACAGCTATGATATCTCCCCATTTACCACGCATTCCATGTAATGTGTCCATGTAATCTCATGACATCTCAATCTTATGGGCACACACAATTGTGGATAGTCAAAAGTGGAGGGGAGCAGGTGGCGGGATGTGGAAGCTGAGTGACCCCCGCTGCCTGTCCTCATGGACTTGAGTCTGTGCTGGCTCTTGTGGCTGCAGAGGCCTCTTTGCAGGGACAGCAGGAGCATGGCTTGGGTGGGATCGCATGGCAAACAGCACTTGCAAGACAGTGAGACATCTGCCGTCCTTCTCCCAAGAATTTATCTCAGGAGAAAGAAAGCAGTAATTCAGCCAAAGCAGCGATATTTGGGTTTGGGGTAAAGATTAAAATATGAACCCCTCAAAGCCTGTGAGAACAGGTAGGAAAGTGTCCCATGTGTGAAGTGGAGGTAAAAACAGCATGAAAGGGTGTTCCGTAACTGCAGTGATTTGAGTTTTTGTGTTTTACATGGGGCTAGGGAATGGGCCTGTGTCAGGTGCCCAGCACTACTGTAACAGTTTAGAAATGTTTATTTGTGGTTAAGAGCAGGTTTTCTTGTTGCTGCCTCTTCTAAAACCCCCTTACAACTTCCTTCCAGAATTTGACTACTCCATTTAAGTTTAGTTTGAGCATTTATGAGTTTGTGTGTGTGTGTGTGTGTGTGTGTGTGTGTGTGTGTGTGTGTGTGTGTAGGCATGTGAGGTCTGAAGGCTGCTAGCAAGAGTTGGTTCTGTTCTTCCACCATGGACGTTCTGAGAATTGAATTCAGGTTATCAGGCTTGGCAGCAAGCATCTTTACCCTGTCTGAAAACTAACCAACTTTAGTATTTAGACAGGGTCTTACGTAACCCAAATTAGATATGTAGCCAAAGGTGATCTTCAACTTCTGATGCTACAGCCTCTGTCCAGTGCTGAGAATATAGGTGTGTGCTATCACATCGCAGCTTATGAAGTGCTGGGATCAAACCCAGGGTCTTGTGTGTGCAAGCCCTCTGCCAACTGAGCTACATCTTCAGCCCCTATTACATTTTGAAAGAATTACGTGTTTGCATGGTTTGCATGTATATCTCTGCACCATTTGCATGCCTGGTGCTCGAGGAGACCAGAAGAAGACACGAATCCCTGGAACGGTGGTTACAGATGGTTCTGAGCTGCCATGTGGGTATTGGGAACTGAACCCACATCTTTTGGAAGAGCAGCCAGTGGCCCCCTCCCTCACATTTTACTACCCTGGGTCCATCAGTATCTGCTTTATATGTAGAAAATACTGTCACTTTGTCCTTTATGGTGGAGCTCCTGAGTGTGCATGTTGGTCTAGGCAGGATACCAGGCAGGCAGAGGTGGACACTAAGGGTCTTGAATCTGCATGTGGCTGAGCATGAGGGTCTGACAGCTTTTATACAAAGCTTATTGGTGAAGCTGGCCAATTCCACACATCCTTGGGTTGGTGTGGAACTCTGGGCAACTGTCCCATCCTGTCCCTAAGGCAGCATTTTAAACACAGAACACAGTGACCAGAGGCAGCTTCCTACTTGCCACTGAGCTCAGGACAGAAGTGAATGGATGTCTTGGGGCACAGGGCACACTCTTTTCAATGTTAATTGTCCTAACTAGATAGAGCCTGGGTGAGAAAGGTTGCTTCGTGGGTGGAGAGCAGTGTCCTGATACCAGAATCTGGTGACATGCCAGGCTGAGGCCTGCCTCTCCAATGCTGTGGTTCAGGGGGAAAGTTAAGTGAGACCCAGAGTCTAATACCACGTTTTCCTCAGCTTTGTGGTGTTGGGGTCACATGGGGAGGTTGTAGGGACCCAAGCCAGACCTGGCTCTGTCCCAGTCCCTGTTGGCCTTTGGATAAATTTCTTCACATCTCTGCCTGCTTTCCCAACCCGTGCAGATGTGATTGCGGCGTTAGATAAGTTAGCACACACAGGGCTCTCTGTCAGCAGTTCCGTCTCGTCGGAGTTACAGACAGTGGGCGAATGACAGGTTTCCACCTTCTGCCTTTCTCTGGGCCAGTCAAGTTGTGTGACTGGTTTTGGCCACTGAGATAGGAATGGAATGGTGTGTCCTTCCAGGCCAGGCTCTTAACCACCACTGCTATGGATTTCCCCTCTGACACACTGACTGGTGGCTTGGTGACTGCTCTCTTTGGGTCTCTGAGAGTGACCCAAAAGTGAGTTCCATACGATGAAGCTTACCACAGCCACGTGGGTCTGCCAAGACACTGCCATCTGAGGGGTGTTTGCTGCGATGTAACCTCACCCATCTGGACTAAAACAGGTTGTACCTGGGTCTCGGGATGAAAACTTCTGTCAAATCTCAGCAAGAGAGGGCAGTGGGGGTGGGGACTGGGGAGAAAGACAATGTTACATCATCCTCCCGTGGATTTACCTATATGTGTGTGTGCCAGGAGCTGAAGGTGATTTATTTTGTGGGGAAAGAGGGAACCAGCAAGAGGGACGGTGGGAGGGGCAGATACGAGCACAGAACAGTGACGTGTGTGGAAAATGTAGTGATGAAACCTATTGTT
>CABHPP010001212.1:18034-39580 GCA_902168425.1 Peromyscus attwateri | reverse complement strand
AAAAACATAAAACGTAGGTGTCTGTTTAGGCTGTGAAGGAGCGGACAGGAAGAGGTTGGGTGTCCTACAGACCCAGTGAGCCTAACACCCGCCTCTGCTTTCCGGGTAGCTCCTGAGTAACCACCGCTTTCCCGACATTCTCTGTTCACTGTGCACAGCCAGGCTGAAGGTAAATCTGCAAACTGAGGCTTTGCCAAGGGGCAGTTGGGGCTCAGAGGGATGTGAGATGTGTCCATTCCTCTGAAAACGGAAGAGAATTACCACCTAACCTGGCCATTGTGTTCTTAGTTGTGATCTGTTCCAGAGATTTGAAAGCACGTGTGTGAATATTCATAGCCTCATTATCCACATAGCTGGCAAGGGGAAACAACCAAACTCCCACTCACTAATGAGCAGGTAAGCAGGTTGTGGTATATCCAGTCAATGGAATCCTATTCGGCAATAAACAGAAGGAAGTCCTGACATAAGCCACAGCGTGGGCGAGCTGCGAGAACACTGTGCCAAGGGAAAAAAGCCAGTACAGAAGGCTGTGTGGTGCATGCTTCTGGTTCCACGTATGACTTGTGGTGAATGGGCAGGTCTCTGGGGATACTAAGAATGTCATCATCAGTTGCTAGGGGCTGGGGCAGGGCAGGGAACCTGTCTGTGGCTGTTCCTGGGTACACAGTTTCCTTCCTGACTGAGGAAAATTGAGTTGTTGAATTCACTACCTATTGAATTAGATGGTGGTGATGGGTTGATACACACAACAGTGTGAATGTATTGAAACTGTACATGCTAAAAGGGTAACACAGCCGGGCGGTGGTGGCGCACGCCTTTAATCCCAGCACTCGGGAGGCAGAGCCAGGTGGATCTCTGTGAGTTCGAGGCCAGCCTGGGTTAAGAGCACTGGCTGTTCTTGCAGAGGACTCAGGTCCAGCTCCCATCACTCACATGACAGCTCACGACCACCTGTAACTCCAGTTCCAGGGGACCTGACATCCTCTTCTGGCTCCTTGGGCACCAGGCACATATATGATACATATAGACACATGCAGGCAAAACACTCATACACATAAAAATAAATAAAATTTTAAGGGTGACTTATTCGGCGTATGAATTCTCTCAGTTAGCTGGGTCCTGTGGGCAGACAGTTTGAGAATGAGGGAACTGGGACCCGAAACTTCAGGCACGTGGCTGCTTGAGAAAGAGCCTGGGATTTCTTACCTTGTCTCGGATCTGACCTTGTGCCAATATCTGGCCTCAGCCTGCTGTTCAGTGGGCTGGGCTGGGACATCCTAGGCCCTGGGGTATGGAGGACTCTGTGATACTGGTACCGAGATGGTGGGAGAGGAGGGGGCGGCCATTCTCATTGGAAACCCCCTTACCCTCTTTCCTGTAAGAACAGCCAGGCTCTTCCAAACCTTATCTGTCCCTTCCAGGATCTTGACAGAGCTCCCAGATGCGCAGGTCCCAGAATGGGCATGCAGGGGCAGATACCCGCATGCCAAGACCCAGCTCAAGGCTCAAAGGCCTGCCAGAACCTTCTGGAAAAGCAGAGTCTGTTCCAGAACCTGTTTCCCACGGGCTGATGTTTTGGACCTATTATGCACCTCAGCCCCCCTGAAGACCTTGCACCTATGCACCTATGCACCTCTCTGCTCCCCTTTAATTTTTGATTCCTCTACCTCTTAGTCCTACCTTCTCAAAATGAAGTTTAAATTACACAGTCCTTGTACTAATACAATTTCTTGGAGACGCATTAAAGTACCTCTGATTCACCATTTCCTCCCCTCACGGCAAGAAGGCTCTATTTTGCCCAATGTCTTCCCTGGTTCCCATAACTGAACCATCCCCATGGATGAATAGTTGAATCCGTCTAGTTTTTTCTCCGGGGCCACCACCCCAGGGATCTTTCTGCTCAGCCCTTGTGTACCTGGGCACATGTTTCTCCAGGGCAGATAATGCCCAGATATTGATCTGCTAGGTCACGGGGTGTGGACATTTAAAATTCCAACCAACACAGCCAACTGCTCTCCACCGGGGCTTAACCAGCTTAATTCCCACCAGCAGAGCACACGAGACCCTCTCCCCAACTTCCAGGCCGAGTTTGGAACTCATCAGATTAAAAACGTCTTGTCAGTAGGTTTTGTTAATTATGTCTCCATTGCTGTTCTGTGGAGGCTCAGGGTTGCTGGTGTCAGAGGAGAACAGAAATTGGGGTTTGATGACTGCAACACTAAACCCAACTGTGTTATCATCTGCTGTGTGACCTGGGGAGCATCCCGTGACCTCTCTGGTCCTGGGCATGTTCTTGTATATAATCTCTCAGTGTCCGACGTATTAGTCTAAGAAACTAGGTCATGAACATTCTTTGGGCTCCTGTTCAGTTCCCTTGTCTGTTTCTCCTGCCCCCTTATGACTTCAGAATGCCTGGGTGAAGTGGGGCTCTCAGAAGCTCCCCTCTTGCAGCACACACACACACACACACACACACACACACACACACACACACACTTGTACTGCACGTGGACACATTCACAACTGAACATCCCTCTGGAGGGGACACTCCGGCTCACAGCATTGCAACAGATACCGTGTAGGCCGGGCACCACATAGAGGGACTCTTTCTTTTGAGACACGGCCTCACCCTGTAGCCCAGGTTGGCCTGGTACTTGATAAATAGCTAGGCTTTCTGTGAATGAGTGACAATCTGCCTCAGCCTCCCCGGTGCTGGGATTATAGGCGTACGTCACCGTGGCTGGCTGGAGGGGCTTTGGGATTGCCCTTTTGCCTGAACAAAGCTTTACCTTAGAAAGAGGAAAAGGGGGCCAGAGAGACGGCTCCGCCGTTAAGAAGGCGTGCTTTCTCCCAGGAGATCTGAGTTCAGTTCTCTCTGTCTGTGTTAGCAGGTCATGGCTGCCTGAACTCCAGCTTGATGGGCATCTACCCACACACACACACACACACACACACACACACACACACACACTCCCTGCCCCCATCGCACACACAAAGATACTAAAAAATAAAGATAAAACAACAACAAAAACGTACTGGGGCACGTTGGCACAGCCTGCCACCCCTAGCCCTTGCAAGGCTGAGCAAATGTAATAAACTCAATCTTCAGAGATGTCTTGCTACCATTTGTAGGTGTATTTTTCAAAGATGTGTAACATGGATAGCACATACATTTCATATGAAATTTTCACTGAACGCATAGCATCAGGATACCACTCAAACCTTTAAAAAAACACTTCACATACTTACCTGGCAGGGGAGATACCATGATCACGAAGGTAGTTTTCCCAGGGCGAGGCTTATCCATTGCACTCCGGATGTGCTGACCCCTGCGATTTCCCCAAATGCGGGAAACTCGACTGCATAATTTGTGGTAGTGGGGGACTGCGTTCGCGCTCTCCCCTGAAAAAAATAAATAACTAAAATAAATAAATAAATAAATAAAACACTTCACAATTCTGAAGATTGCTTTCGAAGTCAGCCTCAGTTTGTGTTCCCAGTAGAAGGGGTAAGGGTCTGTATGCTGGCCAGCCTGCCCCTCACATGCCGAGGTGCATGCTTTCTTCACTGAGGGATGGACGAGTCCAGCTAGGCGGGCACAACCTGCAAAGTGTGATTAGTCTGGGTTCCCGGTCTCCAAATCCCACTCTTTGCCCATCTTAAATAATCACATGTACTTCCTAATGTGACCACCAGGAGGCACCATACACCAAAGGAAAGTGACCCATGTTGCAAGCCTATTGGATCATGAGGTAAGGTTTTGGGGATCGAAATAAGACCAATGGAGTGTCTTCCTGCTTCCTTGACATCCTTCCTACCTGACCTTAAACTTGTGGATGTCTGAGGCTCTGGGAGCCAGAGGGACACACTAGGGAGGGTGAGGACTGAAGAAAGAGTTGGCCCGGCAGCTTCCTTCACTGTATATATATATATGTATATGTATATGTATATGTATATGTATATGTATATACATATATACATATATACATATATATATTCTTTGTGCCAACAAGACTGTTATTCTGGGCTTCACTTCTTATCCATCAGCTAGGAGTGACAATTCCCTTATCTCCCTTCCCTTATTTGTGTCCCCCCCCCCACTTCCCCATGTTTATTTTATGCAAAAGTACCCCGACACCATCAGGAGGCCTCATGAGACTAGCCTTTAAGGATTAGGCCATACATAGCAAAGCTAGTGAGGCAGAACTGGCTGTAACAGGCTCCAGACGATAGCAACGATGGAGGTGGGGTGAAGCAGTTGTATCCAGATCTTACTTCAAAAGTGGAGCCAGTGAGAGTAACTAAGAGTTCAGGTTTGGCTGTGGTGGCACACGTCTTTAATCCCAGCACTCGGGAGGCAGAGCCAGGCCGATCTCTGTGAGTTCGAGGCCAGCCTGGTCTCCAAAGCGAGTTCCAGGAAAGGCGCAAAGCTACACAGAGAAACCCTGTCTCGAAAAACCAAAAAAAAAAAAAAAAAAAAGAAAAAAAAGTTCGTATTTAAAGGTGATTAAACTTGAGGTGCTTTGGAGGTTATTCAGCAGATGAAGAAAGAGAAGAGGTGAGGGGATTGAACCTGGTCCCTTTCTCAGGGTCTCATAAGGTAACAAGGATCAGTAGGTTGGACCAGGGGAGATGTTAAGGCAAATCTGACATTCCATCACTCTTGGAAAGTGTGATCCATCGCCAAATACATCACCGCACTCAGGATCGTCCTCAACTCAGAGCCCTAGGCAGCTGCTACAAGATTTGAGGCAGGGATAAAGCTTTCTGTCAGAAGTCTAAGAACATGCTTTAAAATGGGCTTTTGAGTCAGAGAGATGTCGGCTGGAGGCTAATATTGCTAATATTTATAACCCGAGAACTCAGAAAGAATTGTCTGTGCCTTCTCCACCTGACTTTCTTCTGAACTCATGGTCCATCTTATAGGCCATTATGAAGACTAAACGTGATCATTCAAGAAAAACGCTAAGCACAGTGCTGAGGTCACTGCGAGTGCCCAATCAACAGAGAAGCTGCAGCAGCAATAGTCATTGAACTGTTACGCCAGTCAGAACGTTCTAGAACCTGTCCCCATTGCCTGCTGTTTCTGACCTTCCCAACATAGTTAGTGTAACTCCTGGAGTGTCCAGAAGGAGGCGATCTTGACATTTACTCCTTTGCCCACAGAGCTCCAGGAAGTGGGTGGTGATTTTCCCTGGAGAAGGGCCTTCAGTTGATGGTTCTGGCTAAGGCTTCAATCCTTCTGGGTTCAATGAGAAGATCTTCTGGCTCCTCTTAAAATGGGCCTGGTCCTCTCTTCCTAGACACTATTCTTGGCCTCTCTCTGCTAATAGGTTCAGGCCAAGTCGTCCAAGTATCCCAAGGTGTCCATCCCACCCAGCCTTCCTGTCCAGCCTCCCGACCTCGGTGATCTGACATGGCACTTACGGGCCACCTTCCTGGACAGGCTCCTCCCCACTGACTCCCCACCTTTCCTGGGTCCTCCTGTGTGTGTCCAAGCTTGGGGTACAGGCAAGCTGGGCGGAATCTAGCAGTTGGGGCCCTGAGCACTCCGACTTTTGATACCTACAGACACTGACATTCACCCTTCACCCTCTGCTTGTTGGGGTCTGGACCAGTGCTGAGCTACATGCTCACAGAGGGAGGCAGGGTGCTGTGCCTTGGAACTCTTTGATCTAGCCTGACACAGAGCACACCCAGCCGCCTGCCTTGTGGGGATCTATGATACCACAGCCTCAACAAAACGCAAGCCTATTATTTATTTACTTATTTTTGAAACAGGGTCTGGCTATGCAGCCCATGCTAGCCTCGAACTCTCCAACCTTCTGGTTTAGCCTCCCAAGTGCTGGAACCACAGGCATGCACTACCAGGCTAATAGCACATGTGATTATCTGTGTGTGTGTGTGTGTGTGTGTGTGTGTGTGTGTGTGTGTGTGCGCTTGGGTTGAGCCTCTGTGCATATGGAGGCCAGAAGAAAACATCAGGTACCCTTCTTCCTCTCCACCATGTTCCTTTGAGACAATGTCTCTTACTGAGGCATTGCTAGCCAGTGAGCGCCAGTCAGCCCCCTGTCTCCACCTCCCACAGTGCTGGGGAGCTAATGGCACATGTGTGGCCACGGCAGGCTTTTTGATGTGAGCATTGGGATCTAGACTCAGGTTCTCATATTTGCACACCAAGTGCTGTTCCCCACGGAGCCATCTCGCCAGCCCCAGCCACGAGTTTCTCAAGGGGCTAGCTTGGGTCTGTCATTCTCCACCAATCACCAGTCTCTATGGGCTCCCCCACTGTTCGCCGATCTTCAACATTACTTTCTTGACCAAATATTGTCTTTCCTGCCTCCAGCATCAGCCTGGCGAGTACACGCACGCACACACACACACACACACACACACACACACACACACACACACACACGCCCGTGATGTTTGGGATGTAACCTCATGGGAAAGCCCTGGCAGAGAGCCAGTCACCTGAGGACGTAGCTCTGATTCCTCCTCCTGTCCCCATCCCCTCCCAACACCCCACCCTCTAGACCCTCTCTTGGCCTTGACTGAAGTTCTGCACTCCCCACCTGGGTTGTACAGAATTCCAGAAGGTTTGGCTTCCTTGCGGCCTCCTATGGGTGGGAGCTGCACTCTTGGGCACATGCTCCTGACAGAGTAATGCCACCGGGAGGTCATCTGCTACCAGTGTGAACAGAGAAGAAGAAACAGAAAAGCAGTCCCAAACCACAGAGACACACCTGACGATGGGGAGAAGCAGCCTGGCGTCAGCCCACGCGATGGCCTGAGGATGTCACATGAGTCAGCCAAGGTGGGGCGTGGCTCCTATTGAATGTTGATACGAATGTCTCTTTTCCCTGAGAGCAACACAGTTAGGTACAGGGTGATCAGAGGAAGAAGCCAAGGTGTGTCTCTGTCACCCACCACCTGGAAACCATCACTGGGGACACCTTGTGGGGGCACATGGACCAGCTGTATAGGCCTTTGAAAATATGTGCATCTACAAAATGAGCTTTACTATGAGCATTATTTTCATAACCCGTCACCTCAGCCCTCCAGCATGCTAGGTAAATAAATACTCAGCCACTGAGCCACATGCCAGCCCCTGCAGCCTGCCTCTGAAATTTTAAATTACCTCAAAGTATCACTATGTAGTTCAGGATAGACTCAAACTTAGGGATCCTCCTGCCTCAAACTCCCATCTGTTGAGATTACAAGTGTGACCCATGACACTTAGCAACCACCTTTTCTCCTCCCCCTCCTCTGCCCCCCTGCCCCAGGTCTCACGTAGACTGTACTGGCCTCAAACTTACTAGGTAGCCAAGGATGACCTTGAACTCCCGATCCTCTGTCTGCATCTCCCAAATGCTGGGATTATACTCTCGAATTACCACAGCTGGATTCTATGGTGCTGTGAACAGAACCCAGGGCTTGGTGCAGGTTAGGCAAGCACTTTACCAACTGACTGAACTGTGCCCCATTTCAAAGGAAACAAAACAAAACAAACCCAAACCAAAATAAAAATTAAACAGCAAGAACAAAAGTCCAAGAAAACCCCCACGTTCTTACAACATGCGGTGCTTTCCAATCCTGTTTTCTCCAGGTGATTAAAAAAACATTCTGGCCAGGCAGTGGTGGTGGCGCACCTTTAATCCCAGCACTTGGGAGGCAAAGGCAGGTGGATCTCTGTGAGTTTGAGGCCAGCGTGGTCTATAGAGCGAGATCCAAGACAACCAAAGCTACACAGAGAAACTCCATCTCGAAAAACAAAACAAAAACATTCTGGGGGCTGGAGAGATGGCTCAGTGGTTAAGAGCACCGGCTGTTTTTGCAAAGGACCTGAGTTCAGTTCTCAGCATCTGCATGACATCTCACAACTGCCTGTAACTCTATTTTCAGGGGTGCTGATGCCATCTTCTGGTCTACGTGGGCACCAGGTATACACACAGTGCAGACACATACATCCAGACACCCATGCATCCACATAACATAAAACAAATCTTTAAAATAAAAGAAAACAATTCTGGCAGGGGGATGGCTCAGTTGGAAAGCCATTGCCCAGCAAGTATAAGGATGGATTCCCAGGACCCACATAGAAATCCAAGCATGGTACGTGTGGGTGGACGCAAGGAAATGGGCTCAGCACGTCACAACATTTACTGTGCAAATCTGACAGCCAGAGTTGGAGCCTCGGAGCCTGTGTAAGGATGGAAGGAGAGAACTGGCTCCCAAAGTTGTCCTGTGATGCCTGCTCCACATGTGTGCACACATGCACATTGCAGCAACAATAACAAGCCAAGTGTTTGCAATCCTGGTGATGGTAAATGGTAAAAGAAGAGGTTGAGGCGGATGGATTCATAGAGAGCCAGCTCACCCTGCTTATATGGTGAAATTTCAGGTCAATGCGAGACACAGTCTAAAGAAAAGGCAAAAGGCCCCTGAAGACAGATGTCCCAGGTTGTCCAGTGACCTCTATGCGCAGTGTTGGCATGTACCCACCCTCTGCCAATAGACACAAATAGAAGATTATTCTGGCTGCGGCTACCACTTTGCTGTTAGGACTCTGACATGCTGGGAATGCTTGTCTAGCATGCATAAGGCCCTGGACGTGGTTGGCTGGGGTGGGAAAGGCTCATGATGGTTTGTGACCAGAAGTTTGAAAACCAAATCAGAACAAAAATCAGTGTCCATGCCTCACTTTGCCCCAGCGATCTCCCAACCGTTTGTCTGTGCTGGAAATGGAACCGAGGCAGGCGTGAATGCGAAATATGTGTTGATTGCAGAGCTTTGCCACAACCCTGAGTCGGGACCTTTGTAAAGGGCCCAAGGTCTGTTTTATCTGATCCTAGGCATTCGCCAGCTCTGGAGCTGAGAACCCATCTAACAGGGAGGGAATGGAGGTTGGGTTAGCCAAGCATGCAGAGACTGGGATGTGAAGCTGGGACTTCACAGGGAGAATTCACTTTGGAGAATGTGGCGACTGTGCACCTGCTCCTTGTCAGGTGCCCCATCCCTTCAGCCAAGGCTTAGTCAGTTTATCAAAGAACCAGGTGGCAGAGAGGTAGAAGCCCTCTGTCACAGCGGAGACCACTGAGGTTCACAGCGGTGGCGGGACTTGGTCAAGGCCCCCCAGTCTTCAAGGAGTCAAATCTAGTTTGAGTCTCTCCTGTGATTCTAGAACCAAGCTGAGACTCTGAAAGAGAGAAACATCCTCAGGAACCATTCTCTGGCTGTCCCCACGGCCTTCTCTTTCTCCCCCGGGGGGGGGGGGGGGGGGGGGGGGGGGGGGGGATATTGGGATATTGGGGTATTGGTCCGTTTTCCAGAGACTGAGTCCTGGGTGGGGCAGGCTCCAGGGCTGCTGAAAGCTGTCTGGCATCCCCGCCTGGGCGAGGGTCCCTGGTGAGCACGCTGCTTAGTTTCGGTCCCAGGTCCCTGCATGCTTTTCGCCCTGCCCTGTCAGCTGAGAGGGAGAGAAGGAGGCACCCTGCCGCTCCCAGCTCTGGGCTGGGCTGTGGAGCTGGCCGGCACCTGCTCGGGCCTCTCCCACCTCTGGTAGCACCTACTTCCCCTCTTACTCCTCTGATTGGCCAAGGGGTTCTCTAGAGGAACCTGAGAAAGCCTGAGTCAGGTTCCTGCCCTGGGGGTCCCCTCCTCTTCCTTGTGTTCCAGGTCCTCTGTCTTCTTCTTCGGGGAAGTGGCTGTAGGTGAGAGTCCTTGGTAACTCTGCTCCACTGGGCTGGCTGTGCTCTGTCTCCCACACTCCAGGCCCTACCCCAGAGGAGGAGAGAAGGTTGCTGAAGCCCTGAAGATGGCCCTGGTCCTGAAGCAGGAAAGGGCCTGACTCTTCCCCAGGGGAAGGCCGAGCTGACTCAGGAGAGGTCTGGAGACCTGGAAGCCAGGGTGGAGAGCCAACAGCTGGCCAAGTGTCCTAAGGGTGTGGCATTTTCGCCTTCACCCTCTTCCCTGCCACAGGGTGCCCTTCCTCTTTAGGCAGCTCCACACTCCCTCCAGGAAGCCCTCCCAGCTTGATCCCATCACCCTGCTCGCCCCATCCCCTGTGAAGCAAGAAGGAAAGAGGACCCCGAGAGAAGAGAAGCAAGATGGAGATTTACTTCCAGGTGCCAACTCAGTGCAGAAGCATTCTCAGATCCTTGCTCACAGCACTGTGATCCTCTTTGTGGGTAACACGCACACACACACACACACACACACACACACACACACACACACACACCCCTCTATTACTACTTCTTTAGATTTGAGCAGATGTTTCCAAAGTAAGTTTTGGAGACTCCCCATCAACGTTTACCCAGCTGCATAACCATAACCACCCCACCAGAGCCAAGAGAGGCCTGTGGTCACCTAGATTTGGCAGCACAGGGTCTCGGGCTCAGTGGATGCAAATCCACTTCTTACGCTGCAGGCCTTCTCAGAACCTTGAATATTAAATATACACTTCTCTCTCCCAACACCTATAGTTTCCCAAATGTACTTGACCTTAGAATTTTTTATTTATTGAGCCAATCTTGTTATGTAGTGATGTTATTGTTATTTAGCCCAGGCTAGCCTTAAACTCAGGATCCTCCAGCCCTCATTTACCAAGTGCTGGCATTACAGACATTCACCACAACATCTGGCAGAATCATTTTGGTTTTAATAGTAAGCCATCTCATGGTGGGCCGAGGGTGTAACTGAGCAAGCTTTGAGAAATGCTGGGATACAGAATATTCTAGGAAGGGCAGAACCACCCTAGTGTTGACTTTTCATCAGCAGAGAGCTTACTTTACTGACAGGTCTCAGTGTCTCAGAACAATGGGTGAAATGAGTATTCCAGAAGGTAGGGGGAGCAGTTGGGTCACTGGGTGAGTAGATCTGCTGCCATAATCCACCAAGCTGTGGATCCCACCAAGCTGTGGTTCCCACCAAGCTGTGGATCCCACCAAGCTGTAGATCCCATCAAGATATGTATCTCACTAAGCTGTGGATCCTGCAGTTATGGGGTTGGGGTGGGGGTGGGTCCTCTGGCTTCTTGTGTTCTTAAAGGAAAGATTCAGTCAACGGACACAGAGCACTTAAGACATTTATCTAGCAAAGCAAGGCGAGTATTCCAAGATTGAGTTAGACTGTGCCTAAAGGCCAGGACAGCTGGTGGGTTCTGCCTTTTGGATTTTAAACAAGTTTTTATGAATATTTATGAGCTAGGTAGCATATTCTTGGCGTAAGGTGGTTTATATATTCCAGAGTCATGGAGGTCTAGACTTCATCCTTCCCTCCAGTCCTCTAGAAAAGCCTGCAAAGGGGTAAGGTGGGTGTCAAACACAATGCAAATGGTGTTATAAAGAGCCCAGTGTCGTTAATGCACCTGGGGTCCTAGTTTCTGATAAACTGGACCAACCCAAGTGGTTTAACTGCAAAGGAAAGTTCTGGCCATCGGAGGCACAGCTGCCAAGATCCAGCTGCAGCTTTCCTTGGTCACCCCATATATAATTCCTGCTTTCCCCAGAGCGATACTCAAATTCTTATTGACCGCCATGGCATAGGCAGTGCGGTTGGCTGGTGCTCAGGGTCCCAGGACTCCTGCTGGGCTAGTCATGGACTCTTTACTCAGACTGAGGGAAGGCTGGGAGACTTCACAACTGGGGATGGGACACCAGGATGTGAAGGGCTGGCATGTGATCCTCAGAAGGTTTTGCTGGGTTCTTAAATGCAGAGTGCCAGCCAGATTTGACTACAAATGGCCTCCATTCTGCCTACAGAAAGAAGTAGGGTGTGGCTACAGCCCAGAGGATGTCATGAGTTTCCAAGTAACGATCAGAACACAGACTTAGGAATCAGGCAGATCTGAGTGCTGAGCTCAACCGAGGCTGTCTCGCAGCCAAGGCAAGCCTGTGGGGGTGGGAGGTAGGGGGGTGGGGGGGAGAGACTAACCTGATCAGCACTGCTGGGCTCCAGCCAGACAGCCTGCAAACACGGCTGGCGTTTATCAGAACAAGATCCTAGGTTATTTCGGGCTCTCTTTGAGGACACCACAGCCTTGTCACCTGCCAAGGCCATTTTTCTAGATATTGTCTGACACGGACTGAAACAATGAAACTAGATCATATCGTGAGAACAGAACCAGGAGTAGCTTCAATACGCTGTCATATCAGTTTCTGCCCCAGGCCCCTGAGCTGGCAGGACACCTGTACACAAGTATAGTCAGCCAATCAGAACTTAGCAGTGGACTTTTCCCAGCTGGTCATCCAGGGAAAGTTCAGCAGTGCCCTGATCTGCTCCTCAACCAATCAAAACTGGCAGTTTCCTAATCCCTCGGTTGTTACATGGTCACTCAGATCCCTAACTGCTGTCCAGTGGTGACTCAGCAGTCCTCTGATTGGGTGCAAGCTGTTCCAAATGAATTGGGATCTGTCTTGCACTGGCCAATCACAGGTCACTTGTAGAGTGACCTTGTTATTATGCGTTAGAATCTGTGTGAGTGTGTGTGCATGCACGAGTGTGTGCGTGCACATGGCAACTTGAAGACAACTTCAGGTGTCTTTTCCAGAAATGCTGCCCACTTCCTTTGAGACGGAATCTCTTGTTGACTGAGATCTTGCTAATTGGGCTAGACTGGTTGGTCCCAAGCCCCAAGGGTCTTCCACTGGGAGTGCAGCATGCACCGTCAGACCTGCCGCTTTTCATGTGGCTTCTGGGGACTGAACTCAGGCCAGTGGAGCAGTCTTCCCAGGGCTAAGAGAGATTGTTCCAAGACGGACCACACAGGCCATCTGAGAGCATCATTACCAAATTCAGTGGGATGCGGTAGCACCTGCTTACAAGCCCTGCTCGTGAGAGGCTGAGGCAGGAGGATTATGAGTTCAAAGCTAACTTAGGATACATAGAATGAATAGTAAAAATATTTGCCGTGTTTATTACAAATACTATTCATTTTATTATTTCATTGACAAAAATCCCATTTTATTTTTATGATAACTTCCCTTAGAAGTTTTCATTACATGTTATTTATTTGTGTGTGTATGTGAGCGCCAAGGCACAGGTGTGGAGGTCAGAGGAGAGCCTGCAGAGCTCATTCTTTTCTTCTGCCATACGGGTCTTCAGGCGTGGCAGCAGGCACCTTTGCCCACCACCCATGGTGCTGGTCCTCGGGCCTCCACTCGAATGGGTTGACACAGTGAGTAAAATCGATGATTTCAGGACAGGAGACGTGTTGTGGGGAAACAGTTTTGTTTTGTTTAGGAGAGGAAAGTAGGGCGGGTCCTGCTGCCTTTCCTCTTAGGGAAAAGGACTCTCTGAGGATGACGTTTGAGCTGAGACACAAATGGTGGGCAGGGGCAGCCATGGAACGCTCTGGAGGGAGGCCATTCCTGAGAAAGGACAGGACTCACCGGGGAGGCCCGGGGACCTAGCACACCGTGGGCGAGGCTGACGGTGGGGATGGTGCAGGGGGGTGGGGGGCAGAGCAGACATAGCTGAGGCTGTGGCGAGGAAGACGACTTTACCAGGAAGCCAGCAGAAACTGCTGAGCAGGGCAGTCCTGAGATCAGATCTGGCATTCTTAGAATGCCACTCTGCTGCGTGCAGAAGGGCCGCACAGGGGCAAGGGTGGCCGGGACAGCAGGGTAGAAGTGACTGGTGACAGGGGTGCGTGGGTAGAAGGGGAAGGTGCTTAAATCCAGAGAGTGTGACAGTAGCCCACAGACGGGCAGGATAGGGGGCCTGAGGGGAAGAAAGGGACTCGGGATCACAGGTGGGCTTGGTGACACATTGGTGAGACATCTAAGCCACTGGAGGGTGGACAGGTGGGCAGGGAATGCCAGTCTGGGGCAGATGGATCCCAGCAGGCATACAGTATGGAGTCACCAGGGTGGGAATGAGGCCCGGGCTCTTCCTGCCTTTCACTAGGGTTTCTGGAATGGCCTTCCAGGAACAGGTAGCTGAGGTGGGAGGGGAGGGTGGGGGAGGGGGACTCCCAGGCAGCGATGCTAAGCCCTGTCTGTCTCCCAGCCTGCCTGGCTCTGCTTTGGCAGCCAGCTGACAGGTTGTCAGGGGGTGGGATGGGCACGGCAGCCCTGGCTCAGGAAAGTGTGTGATCGGGTTCAGCAAAGCAAACAGCGAGAAGAGCAACACCCCGTAAAGTTGTGCCCCCCAACCAAAGCATTTTCTCTATCTTTCCCAGATGTTCACAGACGACCTCACGCCAAGCATGTGTCCTCCATGTTCTTCTTTGGTGCCTCCCTGGTGCCCACCCCATCCTTGGAGTCTGAGATTTCCATGCACGGACCCTCCCAGAGTGAGAACAGAGCCAGGCTGGGAAACCTGTGAGGGGCTGTGAGGTCAGCTGGCTTGGTGGTCCAGCCTCCCACAATGCACTGGGCTTCCCACCACTAGCTCAGCATAGGCTTTGGAACAGCATTGCTAAGATCCGAGTCCCAGTGACCACTTGCTTGGTGTGTGACCTCAGACCTGCTCTGTACATTAAAAGGGGGTGAAACGGCCCTAGCTGGCAGGTTTGCTGTGGACAGTAAATAGAAGCTGAGGACCCTGAGAAGCAAGCAGTAAGTACTCAGTAAAGGACTGTAATTCTGTGACTTGCCTGGACTCGGTCAACACAAAGAACACAGGCCCCAGGGAGCTACTTTGTGAGTTCGAGTACCAGTCACACCTCTCAGTGCTCAATTCCCAAGGGTCTCTGATTTCTCTTCCACAGCAGAACCCACCCTTAGCAGGTTTGTGGGGCTGCTTGGGGCTGTGAAGGTCACAATGCAGTCTATTGTCATTTATTCACCAAGGTAAAGTTGCCATCAGCCAACGACCGTGCTTTGGCATCACGCCCCTTCCCAGGGCTCTGGGCTCAGACTTCCACCCCCAGACTCCCGTTGCTTGCTGAGAGGTGTCTAAGATCCTCATTTTGGAAGAGATCCCTGGCTCCCAGCCCGTGCCTTGCTGCCCATGCTCCCTAGAAGCTCCTAACAGCTTAGGCTTCTTCTTTGGGTTGACACCCAGGCTTCTGGGCTCCAATGCCTTTGCATGTCCCCCCACCTTGTGCGCTTTCCCATGGCCCATGTCAGGGCTTCACCCCGTTCCTCCCTCAGAGGAACTGCAGCCTTCTTGCTGGCTTTGAGTTCTCCACACTCAGCCCACTCTCCGCACACTGCCAGATGGATCTGAGGCCGACCACTCCGCACACACCCCTTAACCTGACCTCCATCTGCTCTGGCCCAGCAGGCATCATCCACTGGCCTTGTTCCTTGGCAAAGCTGCAACTACGGTCACCTCCTGACTTCTGTGCTTGGCAACACCTCCATGGCATGTCGTTCCATGTCCTGTCTCCGCTTGAGGAGCCCGCCTGACTCCCCCACCTTCAATACTTTCCATGGCTCTGTGTCCCTGTCTCCCACATTAGTTTCCCGGAACCCCAGGAGTGCTTGCCTTGGTACAGCTCCTGCCTCACTCAACCCTAACCTTTCCCGATCCTCAAGAGCTGCTCGTGCCTGGGACCCTGCCCAGCCCACTGCTGAGGGTCAAACCACCAGGTGCCTGGCACCCAGGAGGCACCTGACGAAGACAGTAAATGGTAGCTGTGAAGTCTGTCCCTCTCTTCAGTGTAGTTAGATGTCACCTCCCTGCCTTCCTCTCAGCACTGGGCTGTAATGAGCTCTGCAGGGACCCTGGTGCATTTCCTCAGGACCCCAGGGACTCCAGTGCAGCAGAGAGGGTCCTGCAGGCTGGCCTCCAGACAGACTCTCCAAAGTTCCCACGGAAGAGTCTAAGGATATAGCCTGGTTGGTAGGTGACCTTGCACACGTGAAGCCCAGGTTCCATCCCCAGAGCAACATGACCACGGCTGTGTATGCCTGTAATCCCAGCACTAGAGGAGAGGGGGAGGGGTGGAGGCAAGAAAATTAGAGGTTCAAGGTCATCCTCGGCTCCACAGTGGGTTTGAAACCAGCCTAGGATATATGAGACTTTGTCTCAAAAGTCCTGACTAGAGGCTGGAGAGATGGTTCAGTGATTAAGAGCATCGGTTGCTCTTCCAGAAGACCAGGGTTTGAGCTGTTCCAGCACCTGAAGGCTCACAGCTTGCTGTAACTCCAGTCCCAGATCTGATGACCTCTTCTGACCTCTGAGGGTACCAGGCATGCGAGGGATGCACAGACATACACTAAAATAGAAAATTAAAGTTCTGATTAAGTACGGATGGGGCTGTGGTGCCTGGGCACGTGGGAAGTGCCCCTGTAGCACATGCTGATTGCTGAAAGGGAGCACATACTTCACTGAGCCTGTGACTGCTTCGGCCAAGAATCCATGACAGAAGAGTCCCAGGCATCTTCTGGCCCTACTACAGATGGAAATCCCTCGGCTTAGCCCCTGAGTCTTCAGCTGCCTCATAAGAAGAGGGACCCAGCTGATCCAGCCTCACAGCCCCCATCAAATTGCCAGGGGTATGTGCCAATAAACCCCACAAGTGAGCCTGCTGCTAGCCCAATGCCACTTGGTAACCACTGCCACCACCCCATGCCAGGCAGAGTCAAAGACTGGCCTGGCTGACCTGGCCTGAATTCCTGACCTGTCAAACCCAGAGATGTGATAAAATGCTTGTTTTAAAGCAGCTTTGTCATGGGTTATTGGAACACATGTCAACTCTGATCTACTGGGGGTGGCTGCCTGGAATGATACCTTGGGCAGATCTCTGAAACTGCATGGGTGTGTGTGTGGGGGGGGGCGGGGGTTGGTGGGGAAGGATTCTGTGATCTACTAGAAATGTCTGCCACGGGCACAGATGGAGTTGAAAGTTGTCTGTGCTTCTCATCTTCTGGGAAATTGTGGCGAACAGCGGAGAGAGGGTCTGCATCACCTTCACAGGTGGGGCCTGTCACAACATCTTGTAAACCCACAGACGGGAGCGGAGCCGAGGTCCCAAGGTCCACACTTTTCCTATGAAGGCTACTAAGAATCCATGCGTGTCTCCAGAGGCAAAGTGTCCCACCGTCACGGGCCTCCCTGTCCCGGCTGCTTGTCACACCGCTCCTCCCCTTCCACCTTTGGCAGCCCAGCCCTCATGCTCAGGTTGGGCTGTGCTACTCTGGGACAGCTGGCACCAGGCCAGAGTCACCAGAGCCCCGGAACTGCCAGGCTTCCCCTCTGTCATGGGAGGCTAGTACTCTGGTATCTCTCAAGGGTGGAGCCACTCAGACTTGCAGAGCTTAATGAAATACACGTTGCGGCTTCCAGAGCCCGGCCGTGTGCGCACCCTGTACAGGGTTCTTAAAGAACTATCACAGAGGCTTCCCAGGGGTGGGGGATTAGAAGCCTGGGAAGTGAGGTGGGGGGGGGGGCAAGGGCGCAGACCCTGCTCCACCCTTCCTGAAGGCGTGACCTTGAACAAGTGACTTCACCCTTCTGACTCTTGGTTTTGTCATCTGTCAAGCGAGCACAAATGACCCAGCCTTACGTGGTGGTTGTGAGGAGAGAGCACCGGTTTGGGGGTGGGGTGGGGGTGGGGTCAGAACGGTGCTCACCACACACTCATTAAATACTTCTTAGCTGGGTCTGGTGGTATAGGCCTGGAATCCCATCCACTCAGAAAGCAGAGACAGGGTAGAAAATTCAAAGGTCTGCCTGGGCTACCGAGTAAGTTCAAGGTTAGCCTGGACAACTTAGTGAGACCCTATATAAAAAAACAAAAACAAAAACAAAAAACAAACCAATAAACAAACAAACAAAAACAAAACAGAAAAAACACTAAAAAGGCTGAGGTTGAGAATGTAGCTTGATGATAGAATGATCCCCTTGCATATGTAAAGCCCTGGGCTCCATACCCAGCATACCCCACTCCCAAAATCTTGCTGAATGAATGAATGATTAGAGAATCATCGACCACATTGAACTGCAGCCTCACATCCAATCCCAAAGGGCTTGATCAAATTCCTGTACCCACAATGCCTGTCATGAACCAGTCACCTACTGTGTATTAGCTGAAAAAAATTCCTTGAAATCTATTTCTTCAAGAAGTCATATTTAGGCTTGATAAAAATGATCATAGGATACATTCCAAAGCAGGCAGACTCACCCAGGGGAGAAGAGTGCCCAGCTCAGCAGATCCAGGATCAAATGGCCCCATCTTTGAACCAGGAAGTGAGCCTAAGAGGCCTCTGCATACAGGGCACAGGGCACGAAGTTCCCTGGCCAATAGCTACAGTTGTTTTCCTAGAAGTGCCCTTTGACCCTCATTTCTAACCTAGCCACCTTTGGTTTATAAGCGGCAGGCCTCACATGCCAACATGCCAGTCCTCACGTGCCAACAAGCCAGCTCTCAGACCCACCTCCTTCTAGAAGCAGCGAGCTGGACAGGAAGTCCTCAGAGACGGAGGAGCACTTGGTCTTGTTATATCTTTATTTATTTATTATTTTTTTAAAGATTTATTTATTTATTATGTATACAGAAGAGGGTGCCAGATCTCATTACAGGTGGTTGTGAGCCACCATGTGGTTGCTGGGAATTGAACTCAGGACCTTTGGAAGAGCAGTCAGTGCTCTTAACCTCTAAGTCATCTCTCCAGCCCTTATCTTTTTTTAAACATAGGATTTCTCTATGTAGCCCAGGCTAGCTTAAAACTCATAATCCTCTTGCCCCAGTCTCCTAACTCCTGGGATTATAGGTGTATGCCACCACACCTGGCTCTGGAGAGGTGTCAGGAAGAAACACCTTTAGAGGGAAGTTGGGCTTTATGTCTGTAAGACAGGAAGAGGGTTTTTTGTTTTTGTTTTCTTTTCAGATGCATTTATTTATATTTTATGTGTATGGGTGTTTTGCCTGTGTATAGGTCTATGCATCACATGTGTGCAATTATCATGGAGGCCAGAAGAGGGCATCAAATCCCTTGGTTCTAGAGTTTGGTTGTGAGCTGCCATGTGGGTACTGGGAATCCAACCTGGGGTCTCTGGAAGAGCAGCCTGTGCTCTTAACTGCTGAGCATCTTTCTAGCCCAGTAAGAGGCATCTTGCCAGATCAAATCCACACAAACTGCCATTGGCTCTGGCTCTGACCTCCTACAAGTGGTGGCCTGAGAGCAATGCGGGCAGCTGTTGCTTTGTCATCACACAAGCTTGCAACCAAGTGGAGCCTGGGTTTCTCTCAGGGTCCAGAGAGGGTTTCACCTCAGCAATGGCTCCCCGCCTCTGGAGGGCTTCCTGCAAAACCAATTATTCCTCACACACACCTTCATTATACACACACACAATAGCAATTGCCAAGGAGTGTCTGACACCCCCCTTGTTGCAGAGTGGGGTTCCTACATGATGTAGGGTAGTGAGCAGCACTAGACACCAGACTCTCCTCAACCCCCACTTATGACAACCAAGACTATTTCTAGGCGCTGACAAATGCCTCCAGGTAGAACGGCTCCCAGCTCAGAGCCTCCATAGGAACATAACCCTTAAGGTTACACCTAAGTCACTCCCCAGAGACTGCTGGGGGCTCAGTGGGATTACAGTCAGAAATGGTCACTGAGCTGGGCCCACGGGTGTCCTTTATATTTGGGGACATGCCCTCCTCACATACACACCGTATCCTGGATCTCCCTAACTCTCTCCTTGTCTGTTTCCACAATGGTCTCCTTGGTTTTGCCTTCACAGACAGGGGCATCAAGGAGAGGACATAGAGGGGTGCTGCACCCCATTTTTGCTAGACAACAGGTCTCTTTAAAGATGGTTTCTGGAGGAGAAACTTCACTCCTCTCTGTGGTTGTCATTTCAGCTCTCTGGGGACCCCGAGGATATCCTATGTCTCAAAGATGGAGCGCTCTGTCCCTCTGATGACCTGTTTAAAGCTGGGGTCATAGCTCCCACCTTCCTTCCCTAGAGCATGCTGGGACCTTCCAATAAGACTCTATTAAGACCAGGAAAGAATGGGAAGGGTCGACTCGGAACAGCACCAAGAAGTTCGTGGGGTCACAGGAACAACCTGTGACATCTGGCTCTCACTGAGACATACCCAATGCCCAGTTCTGTGGCTGTGAGAGTCCCTCTCGCTCCCAAAGGAACCTTGACCAAGGTCACCCTGAGCACCCTAGGCCTGGACTGCAGAGAGCAAGGCTCAGAGGGACAGAGGGTCGGACGTAGAGGCTTGTCCTCTGAAGGACTAAGTCCGCATCCAGGGCTTGCCTGTGGGAGGGACTCCTGGTTACCCAAAGGCAGGGATGGAAAGGGTGTGGCCCACACCCTCCTCCTCCTCCTCCACCCTTGCACGATGCCACAGATTGTCACAACTTTCTCCCCACCCGCCTGTGTTCAGGATCCCCCACACACGGGGTCCTGTAGATGTAAATAAGAAACACAGAGCCAATACAGAGATGAAAGGCAAGAGGTCAGAGCAATAGCTAAGAGCTAAAACCTTACCCTTCACTGTCCTGTTGTCCTACCTCTCCAAAAGAGACCTACTTCCTGTGTGTCTGTCTTTTTTATAGAGTTTCTGTTCTGCCTTCTCATTGGTTGTAAACCCAACCACATGACCTCTTAGTCACTGCCTGTCTATACAGACCTCCAGGTCTTCTATGGTTGGTATTGAGATTAAAGGCATGTGTCTCCAATGCTGGCTGTATCCTTGAACACACAGAGATCTACCTAGCTCTGCCTACCAAGTGCTGGGATTAAAGGTGTGCACCACCACTGCCCAGCTATTGCTATGGCTTGCTAATAGCTCTGACCCCCGGGCAACTTTATTTATTAACATACAAATCACATTTTAGTACATTAAATATCACCATAGGGTCCAGCAGTTTGATAGAGTCTTTGGGTTCCATTAAACCTCACTGTTTTGTGCCTGACTTGTGCCTCAGGAGGGGTACCCCACATATAAACAGTAGGCTGAGGGTGGGGCGCCTGGGGCTAACAATGAGTTGGTGTTGGCGTCTCGGGGATGGACCGGACTGAAGGGCTGGGTTTCCGGTGGCTTCAGAGGCAGCGGTGCAGGCACCTGCTGATGAGGAGGTGGGGGTGGCAGTCGAAGAAGACTCCAGAATTTGGGACCCGATTGAGCTGGCCAGATCTGGGGAGGGCCGCTTTTTGACTGAGCAATTCTAATGGGGAAGGAAAAGTCCCGGCGCGACCTCTCCATTACCCACGAAGACACAGTGTGCTCTGGCCAGTGGATCCAGAGGGAGCAGCACACTTCCAAACTGAGCGCAGTTCTGATTCTGGGACTAAGAGGTTGGAGAGAACTCTGAACCAGTTCTACCAGGGCCCAGAGCGTGGCTCTGCGCACATGTCACGGGCCATTGAAAACACTTTTCACCACTGCTCCTGGGGTGGGCAATGACAGCGTGCTGGGTTTCCGAGGCAACTGCTTTCAGGTAGTCCACGGCTTTATTCCACGCTGTTGCATGATAGAGGTTCTCCCAAACACCAGGTGGCAAGAGCATCTGCTGAGCTGTGTCACTCACTGAGTGGAAGACGCCTGTGCGCTAGGGGAGGGTGTCAAGCATGGCAGAGAGCAGATCTGATAAAATTTCCCACTCTGTGGTTGGGGCTGGGCTGGGG
>CABHPP010001212.1:0-17934 GCA_902168425.1 Peromyscus attwateri | reverse complement strand
GGGCTGGGGCTGGGGCTGGGGCTGGGGCTGGGGCTGGGGCTGGGGCTGGGGCTGGGCTGGGGCTGAGGCTGGGGTTGAGGCTGGGGCGTACTCACTCAGTAAAGCACAAACATGAGGAGGATCTGGATTCGATCCTCAGAACCTTCTTAAAAAGCCAGGCATGGTGGTGCACGCTTGTGACCCCAGCATTAGAGGGAGCAGAGTGGACAGGCAGATGCTGGGAGCTTCCTGTCCAGCCAGCCTCACCCACTTGGTGAGTTCCATACTAAGATATCCTGTCTCAAAAAAGCAAGTGGCACAGCAGAGGAACACCGCCTGGGTTCTATTGACAAGTTTCACTTCAGGGCAGAGGCAGATTTCTCAACTGCCCCAGGCTCCATCATCTTTAATCTCGTCTATAAGAGAGAAGGGAGAATGGCCACATTGCTAGCTGGGGAAACTGAGGCCCTTCCAGGAATGTTAAATGAAGGAATAATGCAGGGATTTAGGGTTTTGTGAAATCCTTGCAAAGACTGAGGGAATGAACTCTGCTTGCAAGTCCAGGAACCAAACCCAGAGTTTGTCCCCAGCTGAGCTATCTATGCTCAACAGACATACACTCCTAACTGTCAACTGGGAACAAGAAGACAGCTGACTGCTGTCACACCCCTGGTCTCTCTGCATCTGGGAACGAGGGGCACTGAAGGAAAATCTCCCTTGTTGTGGAATATTCCTTTACACTGTGTGAAGATATGTGATTGGTTTAATAAAAAAAGCTAAATGACCAATAGCTAGGCAGGATTTTCGAGGTGGATAGAATGCTGGGAAGAAGAAGGGAAGAGGCAGGAGGAGTCGCCAGCAGATGAGAGGGAACAGATATGCCGGAGGAGAGGTAAAGCCACAAGTCATCTGGCAACACGCAGATGAATAGAAATGGGTTAATTTAGGGTATAAGAGCTAGTTAGAAACAAGCCTAAGCTATTGGCAGAGCTTTCATAATTAATAAGTCTCCATGTCTGTAGGGCTCTGGTCCCCCATTCTGGGTAACTGTTGCCTTGCTTGCCAACCTTGACCAGATGTCCTCCCTATGCTGATTCCCTGCCAGTTTCCTTCTTCCTGAACGCTCACTGGAGGTTTCTTGTCTGTGTATCCTGCATTTGGTGTAAACAGCTTAGATGCAAGAATGTAGAACATTGGTAGCGAACTTCTGCCCTCGGGGCTTCTCCCATCGTGCTGTAAGCCTGTATTTAAGGCCTTCCTCTCTCCTTCAATAAAGGGCATTCGGCATTCTGCTGGGTGAATGACCTGCTGTCTCCTGTCTCTGTTTTTTTTAATCCACAGCCCCTCGCTTGGACATGGTGAACAGGTGGTGGTAGCGCGGGCACTACCGCAACAAATGGAGGTTCTACTGAGATCCAAGAAAGAAGGGACTTCACTGATGGACACCTGAAGGTAAGGCTGGCCAGCATTTTTTTAAAAAAAAAAAGAAAAGAGAAGGGTGAATTGTCATGGGTGCAATAGGGCACCACCACAGTTAAGAAGGGCAGGACAGCTAAAGATTTTAAATAAAAAAGGAACTCTTCCCAATAGAGAAGAGGGAAGGAAAGGAAATTTCCCGTTAGAAAATGGAGAAAATTTTAATCAAGAAAAAAGGATTTTCCCGGTAAAAGGGGGGAAAAGTTTTGAAACTAGGCTTAAAGATTTTGGGGCCCTGTAAAGAAAGGATGAAGGAAAGAGAAAAGCCTCTTCCCAGTGGTAATGGAGGAAGAAACTGCTCTTTCCAATTTAAAAAATTTCAGGATAAGCTAAAACTCTGAGCTCTTTCTGCCTGCCAGCACAGAACAGCAGCATCTGAATTACAAAGAGTCAGCAGGTGGGTCTCACTGCTGCTGGCTGAACAAGCAAGCAAGCCCAGAGGTTAGAAGTTTTGTTGTCTGTTTAATGTTTTTTATTTTTCCCTCAGAGTGGGAATAATAATTCAATATTTAGGATCCCTTCGTGGGAAATGTTTTTCTGTTTTTCCCTTATGGTGGGAATAACTCATTATTAGGTAATGAAAGATTATTGGATTCTGGTACTAGATATATCTATAATTTCACAAGAATCCTGATATCCCAACTGGCCTCTATAAAAAGTCAGGAAAATGGAGGCTATTACGAGATCTTAGAGCTGTAAACAAAACCATGCTTCTCATGGGAGCAACACAGCCTGGTTTGCCTGCTCCTGTGGCAATTCCTAAACATTGACATTTAATTGTGATTGACTTATATAGATGATATTTTATTGGCTGCTAAAGATAAAAAACTTGTTTTTGATGCCTTTTCTAAATTACAAGAGGTTCTTAGCCCGGCTAATTTATAAATAGCCCCCCAAAAGGTACAGGTATCTTTTCCCTATCATTATTAGGTCATAAATTGTTACACACAGACATATGTCCACAAAGGATTACTCTGTGTACGGATCAGTTACGCACACTTAATGATTTCCAAACCTTTCTGGGAGACATTCAATGGCTTCAGTCCACTTTGAAGATTCCAACAGGTCAACTTCGTCCTTTGTATGATGTCTTAAAGGGCAACCCTGACCCTTTATCTCCCCGTAAATTAACAACTAAAAGGCGGACAGCCCTACAACGTGTACAGGAGGCCCTGGAGCAGGCTCATGTGCATTATATAGATATTTCTTCTCCCTTATTGTATTTGATATTTTGTTTTTCTCATTCACCTACTGGAGTGTTTTGGCAAACAGGTCCTATTCTATGGGTACATTCCCAGCCTCTCCAGCGAAAACCATCACTCCTTATCCACAGGCTGTTTGTTGCTCAGATTATATTTAAGGGAATCAAGATCAGTGTTCAAACTTTTGGTAAGGAGCCAGATATTGTGGTGACCCCATACACCCAGTCTCAAGTAACATGGCTGCAAGCTAATGATAATGATTGGGCCATATTGACATGCTCCATGCAGGGTCAGTTTGATACTCACTATGCCTCCAATGACATGTGTCAATTTTTAAAATTGCATCCTGTTATATTTCCCAAGATTGTACAGATGACTCCTATTCCTCAGGCCTGTGTGGTATTTACTGATGGCACTTCACGTGGTTTTGCTGTGGTGGTTTCTGGTAACATGGTGAAGAGAATGAAAGTCCAAGGCACTTCTGCCCAGATGTCGGAGGTACAGGCCCTGTTGCTTGCTTTACAGATGTTTTCTGATGAGCTTGTAAACATTTATACTGATAGCCATCCAGATAGTTAAATCATGTCCTATTTGTGTTGAATTTTTACCTGTTCCTCTTTGGGAGTTAATCTCAGAGGACTTTTACCTAATCATGTGTGGCAGATGGACATCACACATGCCTTACTTTGGAAAATTACAATATGTACATGTGTCTATTGATACATATTCCTTTCTAATTTTTGCTTCTGCCCATTCAGGTGAAAAGGTTAAGGATGTAAAGAATCATTGTCTTCATGCTTTTGCTTATATGGGAGTGCCAAAACGCATAAAGACTGATAATGGTCCCGCCTACAGTACGGGATTTTCAAAATTCTGCCAAGACTTTTCTATTGTTAATAAGACTGGTATTCTTTATAATCCTCAAAGACAGGCTATAGCAGAACGCTGCCATCGTACCTTAAAAACATATTTTGCTAAGTAAAAAGGGGGGAGCTAGGGGCTCATCTCTCCTCTCCACATTCTATTCTTTCTCTTGTTTTATATATTTTAAATTTTTTATCGGTGGATTCTGCTGGAATATCCGCTGCAGATAAGCACTGGAGGGCTCCTGTTGCAAATCATCCTCTGGTGCGATGGAAGGATCTTTCTACTGGCACTTGGAGGGGACCTGATCCAGTGTTGGTGTGGGCCCAGGGATCTGTTTGTGTCTTTCCACAGGACAATGAGGTTCCTCTTTGGGTTCCTGAGCTCTGTGTGCGCCCTGTAGCTGCTGCCGAATCCCAGATGCACACCGAGGTGCCCATAGGTCCCAGCAAGTGGATTCACTCTGCCACTCAGTGGCCATGTGGCCTTGAACATGTGGCTTAGCCTCTCTGTGCCTTGAGCTCATCATCTGTAATGTGAGGGTAGTGATGTCATTTGCAATAGGCAATGACATTAAATGAATGTGATCCAAGGAGTGCCTGACCCAGGCCTCGCACACCGAGTTCACAGAAGCTGAGAATTACCATTAATCCAGGCAGACAGGTCGGAACTTCAACTCGGAGACCATGGGGACCTGGCAGGAGAGAGAGACTGAGAGAGAGAGAGAGAGAGAGAGAGAGAGAGAGAGAGAGAGAGAGGCAGACAGATAGACAGACACAGAGAGAATATGCCTCTAGGAGTTCTGGGTCTGGGGGCAGGGTCTGGGCGACTGGGTGCCCTGTGGAGGCAGCTGAATTTGCAGTTACCTATGGGGCCCCACATGTGCTCACTGCCAGATTTGGCTGAGAACAACTTAAGTAACCTGGTGAGGTCCAGGGAGCTGCCCTTGTCCATGGGAGGGGGCATCTCTCTCACAGTGCCCCACTTTAGGACATTGGTACCATAACCTGACGGAGACTCCATTTCCTAAATATCGGGGCAGATACCAGGTGTGACTTGGGCAATAAAGGGACTCTTTCTCACCCTGTGTTTACGACTATGTGTGTATTTTGAATGTATGCTGATTCTGGTTTTTGCTTAAAAGCAAATAAATGTTATTTGAGAGGAAAAAAGAGCCTTCTCCAACTGCTATCTACCCCAGAAACAATGTGGCAGGGGACTTAGTTGCCATGGAAACCTCTGGGGTGGGAAGACTGTGTCAAGTCCAGGATGCCTGGTGTATGGCTGAAGTGTTGACTTCCAGGCTGCTCCAATTCCAGATGCTTCCCATCCCTAAAACCTACAGGGTTCTGTGGCTCACACCCATCTCTAACTGACACATTTTTTCCCTCACATCTGGGTGTAGGACTAAAGCTCTAGTTGGTAGAAGCCGTGAAACACCTTTCAGTGCCCAGGACAACCCCATCAATGGATTTTTCCAGGACAATGTATCACCTGTATCAAGGCTAAGAAACCTTGTAAAGATAACAAATGCAGTACGTTAGTTAACGTACAAACACATTTTATAAGACTGTCCTGGTAGCCTTGACTGTCAACTTGACACAGCCCAGAGTCAGATCTAAGAGGAGAAACCTCAAGTGAGGAACTGCCCAGAGCAGATTGGCCTGTGGGCATGTCTGTGGGGGGATTGTCTAGATTAGTAATTGATTCAGGAGGGCCAAGCCCACTGTGGGCAGCGCTAGCCCTAGTGCCTTGGCTGTATTGAAAAGCTAGTCAAGAGTGATTGAGCCAGAGAGTGAGCCAGCCATCAATATTCCTCCGTGGTTTCTGCTTCAAGTACCTGCCGTTCCCCTCAGGGATGGACGATGATCTGGTAGCATAATTCAAATCAACCCTTTCCTCCCCAGGTTGCTTTGGGTCACAGTGTTTTATCACAGCAACAAAAAGCAACTTAGAGAGCACACACTACGCTTTCCAAAGAAGTGAAACCAAAGTCTGGGTAGCTGGATTCTCTGCGCACAGCTGGAGCCTTCTGCATTTCCACTGTTGCAACACCCCTGTCTTGGAGCTTCTGGAAAACTCCACCTTGTGATTGGGAGTAAAGGACAGTGAATAAGACAAATAACACCTGGGCATGACTATGGCTTCCTGACCTTCTCCAAGGGTCTCTGGGATACCCGAGGGTTCGCAGACTTTCTGGGAATTCTGGGATGCTGCCAGAAGGATGCTTCCAAGCAGCAGGCATTACGAAGTGGCCAGGAATATCTGCCTCTTCTGTGGTCAGTGCAGTGCAGGACGGATGGGCAAAATGCCAGCCGAGGCAGGCAGCCTGGTCCAGCCCCGTCATCTTCCCTTGCCCTCCTCCCTGACTTCTCCTGTCAGCCTGGCAGCGCTGATATTTTCTGTGCCTGAGCTCATGTTTCACTGCAGAGAGACAACTGGCAGGACCAGTGGGAATAACAGAAAGAGCGTGGGGGGAGGGAGGAAGAGGTGTTTGCTCTCCACTGCCTTGGGGTCCCGTGGGTGAGGGTGTGTGGGGAGGGCCCACGCCTCGACCTTGCCCCTGAGCCCAGCCCTAGGGATCAAAGTGGCCCGCCTGCCTGAGTCACTGGCTGGAGTTTCGCAGGATGCGATAGGCTAATCTCTGACAAGGAGAGCTGGAGCCCCAGCCTTTGAGGCCTCGGAGAAGAGGCTGGGAAGAGGTCAGGGTACCTGCACATTCAGGAGGCCTGGCTGCCTGCCCCCTCCTTCCATCCTTTTTGTCCCCAGGTTCTCAGTTGGGGGCGGGGGAGATGAAGACAGTGGGTCCTAACTGCCACTCCTTTGGAGGCTGAGGAAATAAGCCTGTAGAGCATTTATGCAGCACCTGCTGTATGCAGCTCTGGGCCGATTCATTCCTGCACCTGCTGCATTTAAACATCACAGGGACTGTGCTTTGGGACTTGTTTGTTCTTTCTCCGTTTTGGCTGCTGGGGTGGCAAGGTGGCTGGGGGTGGAGGGTAAACACATGGGACACCTGTCGATTACAAGCTGGGACCTTCTGAGGGGGGGGGGGGTACCAACAAGGCTAGTCAGGAACCAAAGCCCAGATTCTTTACCTCTCCCTGCAAATACTCAGGCCGATGACTTCCGTTCCCAGGCACCCAGGCATCTATCTCACAGGGACCTGAGGAGCAGGGATGAACTCTGTCTCCCTGCACATGCCTGAGATGCAAGAAGATAAGCAGGCTTCCTGCCCTCTCTCAGGCTCCGTAGTGGACTTGGCAGAGTGATGCAGGCTATGTGGTCTTGAGTAAGCCAGACAGGCAATTGCAATGTGTGGTGTCAAGTGCTGTGATGGGGAACTTGGGTACTCAACACGTAGTCCAGGCTGGCCTTGAACTCACAGAGATCTGCCTTCCTCTGCCTTTCCAGTACTGGGATTAAAGGCATGCAATTTTTAATTTTTAAATGTTGAAATAGGGTCACACTAGGTGGCCCGTGCTAGTCTTAAACTCATTCTACAGCCCAGGTTGTCCTAGAACTCACTCTGTAGCCCAGGCCGACTTTGAACTTGTGATTCTCCTGCTTCAGCCTCTTCAGCAATTACCGGCCAGGCTAGAGCCACTTGTCGGAGTCAATTGCTCACCGAGGGTCCTCTCATGCTGCACTGACATGGGTCCTGGATGTAAAGTATCTCATCGGTATTTTAACTCTTGTGAGACATAGTGAAACTTTTTAACCAGGAACCTTCCCATCAAAGAGTTTTCATCCTTTCCCAGTTGGGCCATTTGAGGCTAATCCCAACAGGGCTAGAGGGTAGCTCAGTGGCAGAGCACTCACCTGGCATGTATGAGGCCCTGGGTTTAATTCCCAGCACAGGGGGATGAAGAGGAGGGAGAGGAGAAGGGAAGAGAGGGAAGGAGGAGGAGGAGGAGGGAGAAGGAAAAAGAAAAGAAGAGGAGGAAATGAAGCTGGAGGTCCAACCCTAGCCAAGAGGCTTCTGTGTGTCGGCTGACAAGCGGCTTTGGTGGGAAGTGGTTTCAAGGCGCCAGGCTGCTGCCTATAGAATTATTGGGGTTTTGATAACATCCTCACACGATGACGTGCATATTTCACACCTGTGTGATGTTCTGTCGACACATCACTGTATCACACCTCCTATTGACCTATCCCAGCCCATTTTGCAGGTGAGGAGCAGCCTCTGAGGGGTTAGGACATCTGAGTTCTCACAGCAGGTAAGTAATGGCCCCCCATCAGAACTCAGGCAGCCTGATGTCAAGAGACGCAATCTCTATTTCTCTTGTTCTAGAGAAACCCCTGCAACTGGGTGAGCCACTTCCCTCCAGCCAATCTGGGCCCTCCCTACCCACACTCAAGGATTGCTTCCCTGGTGGAGAGAGAGGGAAACTTCTGGAGCAAGTAGCCACAGTTTGCCCACGTGACCCAAGGCCAGGGCCCCAAAGAAAGTCACCCTAGCGTGCCTTCCCCCAACAAAGCCATGGCTGTCACACGGGGTGACATGTTACAGGATGCCAGCTTAGAGCTACAATAAGCAGGGCTTGGATGATTGACAGGGATGGATTCAGACTGTGTGAAATATACTTTCCCCCATTCTAAAAACAAGATTGAGGGACTCTCAGCAAGCCCAAAGAAGACTACAGGACCAACAAAGCCATCCCAGAGGCATACATGCTGCCAACGTGTGGGGTGTGGCTCTTTCTTGTCCTTTGTCTGTGTACCATTTCATAGACATATCTGTGTTTATGATAGTAGATGTATTCACAATAACACTTTATTGTTGCCATAATAACACATGTTCACGGTGGAACATTTGAGAGAGTACTAATGAACACAAGGAGAAGGTAAAATAAATGATAACATCTGGCACGGTGGCTTCATGGATTCCCATCACCCTTTTACACTGGACTAGAATAATATAGTCATAAAATTCCAGCACCGAGGCAGCTTGCTGAGACCCTGTCTTAAAATGACGGCAGCAGCACAGTGGTCAAGTGCCTGCCATCCTCGGCACCACATCGGCCAGGCCTGGTGCAGCTTGGAATCCCAGTCACTTGGGAAGTGGAGGCAGGAGGATCAGAAGTTTAACATCATCTTCAGGCTATGTAACAAAATTGAGGCCGGCTTGGGTTACGCAAGACTCTGTCTCAAAACAAAGAAACAAACTCTAAAGCTGAGAATTGTGATCTCTCTTAGGTCCCAGGTCTTCTGAGACCTGGATGAGAGCTGGGGACAGAGGGCTCCAGAACCCCGGGCTGCAGAGGACATTCACACCTGGTGCCCAGACTTTCCTCCCCCTTTCCTCTTTGGTCTGTGGTCTGAATAATTTTCTGTGAGTTATTTAGATTTAGTTAGCTGGTTAGGAGGGAGTTGATATGCTTTAGTATATCACTTTTTTTTAAACAAATCTATTTATTTATTTATTTGTATTTTTTGTGCATTGGTGTTTTGCCATGGGTGTTGGGTACCCTGGAACTGGAGTTACAGACAGTTGTGAGCTGCCATGTAGGTGCTGGGAATTGAACCTGGGTCTTCTGGAAGAGCAGCCAGTGCTCTTAACCACTGAGCCATCTCTCCAGCCCCATAGAATCAACTTTGTTTTTAAATTCTAAAGTTTTAAATTTTGATGTAATTTCACACTTAAGGAAAGTAGTATAGAGGTACAAGGATTTTATACACACACACACACACCCCACCTGAATAGTTACAAAAGCAATTATGCCAATTGCAGAACAACAAAAATACTGACATGAGAAGAAAAGTCAGTGGTGGCCATCTTGGCGCACACTCTTAATCCCAGCACTTGGGAAGCAGAGGCAAGCGGACCTTTGTGAGTTCAAGGCCAGCCTGGTCTACATACCAAATTCCAGGCCGGCCAGAGCTACATAGAGAGACCTTGCCTCAAAACAAACAAAATAAGCCAACCAAACAAAAAAGCCAGTGGTGTCCCACTGTCCCCTCACACATTGTCGCTACACACATGTAAATGCATGTATGTTTATATGGTTATACCTCACTGGCTTTAAAAAAACAGCAACAACAAAACCAAACAGATCTCTATGTGTTCAAGGCCAGCCTGGTCTACAGAGCGAGTTCCAGGACAGCCAGAGCTACACAGAGAAACCCTGTCTTGAAAAAAAAAAAAACCAAGGCAAAACAAAACAAAACACAACTCTTATTTTCTGCCTGCATAATGGTCTCAACCCATGACAGTCACGTGTGTTAGTTGTGGACCCAAATGCAGCTGTTGGGGTTGGTTAGAGTGATGTACACAGAGTAGAGCGGACAGTGGGCAGGTGAAAGAAACAGCCACAGCTGGGGCTTCTCCTGATGCTCCTTGGACAGCTCCCTTGCTGGGCTGTCCTGACTCTGCTCCCACCCGTTAGTAACTTTCTGCTTCCCTGGCTTGCCTGGCTGGGCTTTACCCAACTAGTCCCTCCCCCCCCCCCCCCCCCCCCCCCCCCGCCCCCAACCCCCTGCCCTCAGAGACACCTAGTGTTTCTGACTTGGGGATGAAGGTGCCTTAAGCATCCTTGTGGGTACGTCTTTCCTAGCTAGGCGGAGTAGCTCTGTGCACATTAGCAAAAGCCACCTGCCAGGGAGACCGCAGCTCAGCCCGTGAGGTAGGCGGGACTCCATCCATGTCCATGCTGGGTACACTTGTAAAGTGTAGTTGCTCACGTTTATGTACTGTTTTCGCCAATCAGATGGTTAGGAACAAATAATGTGCGTGCATTTGAATTTTATTTTGTCACACTTCTGGGGATGGAGGCCTGGGCTTCACATGTACTTGGCAAGAAGGCTACCTTGGAGCAATGGCCATCTTTTCTCTATTCCCTCTCTCCTTCCCTCCTTCTCACTTCCTCTTTTTTCTTTCTGGACAAGATTTCACTAAGTTACCAGTCTAGACTGAACTCATTCTGTAGCCCATGAAGGCCTTGAACTTGTTATTCTCCTGTCTCAGTCCCCAGAATAGCTAGAATCACAGGCATGTATCACTAGGCCACATAAAATTTGTTTGTTTTTGAAGAAGGATCTCACTATGTAGTGTTGGCTAGCCTGGAACTCCCTATGTAAACCTGGCTGGTCTTGGACTCATAGAGATCCTCCTGCCTCTGCCTCCTTAGTCCTGGGATTGAAGGTATATTACACCGTGCTGGGCCCCTATAAGTTATTTTATGTGTTTTGGTGTTTTGCCTGTGTGTATGTGTATACAACGTACATGCTTGGTGCCCGAGGAAGCCAGAAGAGGGTGTGATCCTCGGGCACTGGAGTTACAGATGGTTGTGAACTTCCATGTGGGTGCTGGGAACTCAGGTCCTCTGGAAGAGCAGCCAGTGCTCTTAACCACTGAGCCATTTCTCCAGTCCCCAAATTTTAACGGTAAAATATTCTGCTAGATACATGTGTATGTGTTAGACCATATTATATTTGCTGTATTGTAAAGCTGTGTTTTTTTTTTAAGTATAACATATTTCAATCCTAACTTATTTGGACCTTCCTTAATATCACTATCAATTTTGTTTGTATCTTGATATTTCTTATAGCTTTTGAGATTTAATGGTGCTTATTAGCATTTATTTATTAGAAATGTCCAGGTTTGTAAGTGTGGTGACTTGAAAGACAATGGCCCCCAAAGGGAGTGACACTATGGGGAGGCGTGGCCTTCTTGGAGAACGTGTGTCACTGTAGGGGGGGCTTTGAGGTCTTTTTCTCAAGTTTCACTCAGTGTGGCAGTCAGTAGACTTCCTGTTGCCTCTGAGCCAAGATGTAGGACTCTCAGCTCCAGCACCACGTCTGCCTGCACACCACCATGCTCCCCACCATGATGATAATGGACTGAACCTCTGAAACTGTAAGGGAGCCACCCCAATGAAATGTTTTCCTTATAAGAGTTTCCGTGGTCGTGGTGTCTCTTCACAGCAAAAAAAAACCTTAACTAAGAGAAGTTGGCAGGAGGAGTGGGGTATTGCTGTGATAGGCCTGACCATGTTTTTGTTTGGAGTCATATGGACTTTGGTATCTTAGGTTAGGAAAGCAGTGGAACGCTTTAAGCATTGCTTAATGGGGCATGCTAGTAGGAGCATGGAAGACAATGGAATTTGTTATAGAATATTATTTTAAGATGTGTTACAGTTGTTTATGCTTTGGAACATTTGTTTAATGATGCAAAGATGTATTGCATTCTTTTATGTTGCATTTGTTTAACTCTGTGAAGCTGTGTTACTGTGCCTGTCTAAAACACCTGATGGCCTAATAAAGAGCTGAACGGCCCATAGGATAGGCGGGGCTGGCAGGCAGAGAATATATATATATATATATATATATATATATATATATGTATATATAATAGAAGGAGAAATCTGAGAGGAAAAGAAGAAAGAGCAAGAGAACAAGGAAAGGAGGACACAAGGAGCTGGCCACCCAGCCACCCAGCCAGCCATGGAGTAAGAGTGAAAGTAAAATATACAGAAGTAAGAAAAGAAAAAAGCCCAGAGGCTAAAGGTAGATGGGATATGTAGCACAAATCTTAAAAGGTCTTATTAATAAAACAAACCCAGGGCCAGGTATTGGGGTGAACGCTGGAAGATCAGAGAGACAGAACACAAGCCACAGCTAACCTCACCTCACCAACTTCTCAGCCGATCTTGTTTCCTCAAACTGGAAGCCTCTGTGTTCTCATCCAAATGGATCTCAGCTGAACTGTAGCTAAAAGCCTAAAAGCTTAACAGACTCTATTTCCTGGTCCTCACACCTTATATACCTTTCTGCTTCCTGCCATCCCTTCCTGAGATTAAAGAAGTGTGTCACCATGCCTGGCCGTTTCCAGTGTGGTGTTGAACTCACAGAGATCCGGATGGATCTCTGCTTCTGGAATGCTAGGATTAAAGGTATGTGTGCCACCATTTTCTGGCCTCTATGTCTATCTAGTAGCTTTTCTGTTCTCTGACCCCAGATAAGTTTATTAGGGTGCATAATATATTGGGGAACATAATATCACCACAGGGATAAATTTAAGAAAAGCTGGCAAGAAACAAGCCAAGCTAAGGCCAGGCATTTATAATTAAGAATAAGCCTTTGTGTGTGATTTATTTGGGAGTTGGGTGGCGGGCGTCCAAAAGAGCAAACTCAAACAACAACAGGTGTTGATAATGATTTGGAAGGTACAGAGCTGGCTCAAGAGGTTTCAGAGAAGAATTTTAGTATGTTACCTAGAAATCATTCTTGTGATATTTTGATGGAGGAAGTAGCTGCCTTTTGCCTGTGTCTGAAGAGTCTACCTGAGGCTAAAGTGAAGAGTTTTGGATTAATTCTATTGGCAGAAGAAATCTCAAAACAGCCTAGTGTAGACTCTGTCATGTGGACATTAGTCACAACTCTAATGGAGATTTATAATGAAAAGGAGCAAGCTGAGCAAGGAAAAATATTTGAGGAGAAAAAGGATACCACAAAGTGGAATGGAGCTGAATCCTCTGTTCAAGATGAGTGCATTAAGAAATGGAATACAGGGAGTGATGACTTCAAGGCAAGATCCCACCCAGCTAAGTTTCCAACTTTTGAAAAGGAACTGAAGAAAATCTTAGAGCTGGGTATGGCAGGGCACAGCTTTAATCCCACCACTGGGAAGGCAGAGGCTGGTGGCTCTCTGAGTCTGAGGCCAGCCTGGTCTACAGAGCGAGTTTCAGGACACCCAAGCTTAGGAGTGAAGGACAAGAAGCTGGTGAAGTTGTAATTGAATGAGAGGGTTGTGTTCCAGCCCCAGCAAACAGCAGCACTTGGCAGCTTTGGCCATGTGGTTCTGGCTTTAGAGTTAAGAACTGAAGAAAAGAGTTAAGGAATAAAGCCACTAAGGCCAGGCATGTGTCAGGGGTGTCCCTGAATGGAGGCCTAGTAGAGAGGCCACTGCGTGAAGCTGTGAAGCTGTGAAGCTGTAGCCTGAATTGCCTTGGAGAACCCAAGATGTTAGAGATGCCAGAGCTGTGGGATAGCTTCTGAGGAGAACTGCTAACAGGGAGTGGAACCAGCCCAAGAGAAAGAAGTGTGTTGCAGTCAACAAAGCTGAACAGAATTGGAGATGTGGAGAGTGTTTTGACATCAGACATGGAGATACAGAGTTTGGAGTTTGCCCAGCTGGTTTTTGGTCTTGCTTTGGTCCAGTGTTTCCTCACTGTGCTCCCTTCCCTGCGTTTTGGAATGGTAATGTATATCCTGTGACATTATCTGTTGGAAGTATATGATCTGCTTTTTGATTTTGATTTTACAGGGGACTGTAGTTAGGGATTGCATGACTCTCAGAAGAGACTTTGGACATTGAAACAAGTTTGGGACTGTGGTAGACGATGGGGACTTCTGAAGTGGACTGAATGCATTTTTGCATTATGATATATCTATAAGCCTTTGGGGGCCAGGGAGTGAATGTGGTGGTTTGAAAGAAAATGGCCCCCAAAGGGAGTGGCACTCTTAGGAGGTGTGACCATGTTGGATGAAGTGTGTCACTGTGGAGGCGGGCTTTGAGGTCTTTTTCTCAAGCTTCATTCAGTGTGGCAGTCAGTGAACTTCCTGTTGCCTCTGAGTCAAGATGTAGGACTCTCAGCTCAGCACCATGTCTGCCTGCCCTCTGTCACGCTCCTCACCATGATGATAATGGACTGAACCTCTGAAACTGTAAGCCGCCACCCCAATTAAATGTTTTCTTTATAAGAGTTGCCATGGTCATGGTGTCTCTTCACAGTAATAAAAACCCAAACTAAGTCGGTGAGAGAATAAAGGAGATAGTGAGATAGTAAGAGATAGAGAATAGAACGTGGGGGGGGGGAGTGGGGACGAATCATGTGGATTATAAGGAGGGTGATTAGCTAGGGGGAGGGAAGGGCCAGGATCCTAGCATGGACTTTGAAACGTGTACTTGTGACATAGAGGGAGCCTGGAGGCCAGCATGGGTTTGATATGCTATAGATGTCACAGGTAGCCTTTGTCCCTTCTGTCAGAGGTAAAGGAAATGACTCCTTTTATAAGTTCCAAGGAGCACTGGCTTTCATCTATCCACGAGGAATCTCCGAAAGCCCATCTTGAGCTCATTTCTGGATATATGGTCAGTCTGAGACCTGACAGTAAGGTTTGAGGTTGGTTTGTTTGTTTGGTTTGTTTGAGTTTCTTGTCTGTTTGTTGTTTTCTGAGGCTCCTGGGATCTTATGTAGCTCAGGCTAGCCTCAAATTTGCTGTGTAGCCAAGGATGACCCTAAACTTCTGATCCTCCTGCTTCTACCTCCCAACCTGCATTGTATACTTTTAAATGGTACTATATTGAACAGTTTTGTGTGTGTGGTGGTGTGTGTTTATTTTTGAGACAGTCTCAGTTTACAGCCCAGGCTCAATCCTCCTGCCTCAGACCTGTCTAACTCCCAGAGTGCCAGGCATGTCTTGCCATGTTCAACTGAGCAATAGTTTTCTTCTAGAAGCTGAATGATTTAAAGTTTTACATTTAGGTTTATGTTAGGGCTTGAAGATGCAATGTTCCCCACAGACTCAAATCTTCTGCCAATGATGCTATTTTGGGAGCATCTAGAAACTTTGGGAGGTGGCATCTAGCTGGAGGAAGTGTATGCATGAGGGGGTGTCATGTCTTTGGGGGTTATTCCAATTGCCATCACCCCCCCCCCAAGTCTCTCTGTCTCCTGACCATCAAGCATGAGGCAGCCCCTCCTCCACCACGTGTGTCTTGTCTCCTAGATGTTTTGTCTAAATGCACAGAGCCCAGGAACTTTGCCTGGAACTCATTTTTTCCTTGAAGGAATTTAGGAAGATAATTTGGTCACAGAGACACAAAAACAACCACTACCTCCATGTGTTGTATCCCATGAATGTATGTGGTGTATATGTGCTGCTTTTCCATGGCTGTAACAATAGTCAACAAAAGCGACTTAAGGGTTTATTTTGCCGCATGGTTTGAGGGCACAGACAGTCACAGCGGGGAGGCCTGGTCACTTTGTGTCTGCAGTTAGGAAGCATGCTGGGGCTCAGCTTGCTTTCTCGTTTTTTTATACATCTGAAGGCTCCAGCCCACAGAATGTTGCCACCTGTGGTTCTAGAAGCTCCCTCTCAGACATGCCCAGGGGTGAGTTTCTGGGGTTTTTCTTTCTTGCATATGACTGTTGTCTTGCCTATGATCCTCACAGAGAGAGAGAGAATCCTTTCTCAGCAAGTCTCCTTCCCCTTCTCCAAGACAAACCCTGCTTTAAACATCCTCACGGCGGGCAAACATTTGTTCAATGAGTCTGTCTGCCTCAAGTGCCAGATGTCAGAGCTGAGACTGACTCGGAGGGTAGAGTCCCTCTTCCCAACTCTGGATGGATTCTCTGAGGACAAAGCCACTCTTCCCCACAGCCCCTGGTGATAGGACCGGAACTCAGACGTGGGGCTCCCAAAGCGCTTTTCCTAACCCTGGGATGGCTCCTGTCCCCAAGACCTGTAAATAAGAAAAGGACATAAACAGTGCAACCCCGTGAACTTTCTGAGTGGATGAACTGAGCCATCCTTGGCTAGAGACAAGCATTTACTGTGCGTCTGCTATGTTCCCCAATGGTCTCAATGCTTGCACACCCTGTGAGGGCAGCCATTGATGGTCGCCGTAATCTTCACCACGCAGATCGGGAAACAGAGGCCCAGAGAGGTCGGGTGGCTTGACAAAGATGATACAGCACAGTAAAGAAGCCAGGGCTGGGGTTCAGGACTGTCAGTGGCCAAGCCTCCCTTTACCTCAGATCTCCCTTCGCATCCTGTTATAACCTGGAGGGACCTGCTGGGGCAGGACAGCAGGCTTGCTCAATTCTAGAACCACACCGAGTTTTGCACCCCACCTTGGACAAGTCACTCTTCCTTATGTAGTGTTTCCTCATCTCCAACACAGCTCTGACCATATTAACAGGGTCTAGCTATGGCGCTGCCACCCTGGGGGAGGCCTCAGAACCCTCTGGACACAAAAAAGGAAAGTACACTGCCTCAGGAGTCGCTAGCTGGGTAGCTGGAGGCTATGTGAGCACACCTGCCTGCAGAAGGCCGGGGAGCCCATGTGCTGGGTAGAGGGATGGCCGTGGAGGCTGCCCGGCTGCCTACAGCCTCCCAGTGAACACTGGAGAGAGAGCTGGTCTCCTGGGTCTACCTTGAGACTCAGCAAAGATGGGGAGGGGTGGCGGGCTCAGGCACCCTCCCTGGACCTGAGCCTGGCCCCAGGCAGGCTTTCTGTACTGAGCTTTGCAAGACTTTTGTCCCTTGGGTGGGCGCCCTGGAGGCCTCTCTCATGCTGCGGGGGTGATCTGAATTCGGCTCATCGGATGGGCACGTGGGCACGTGCACACATATCCGGCACCTAGGGTGGGAAGACAGAGTTGAAGGTGGGGACTCCCCCTGCACATACATCCTGAGAACAGGGAAGGGTACCATGTGGGAGTCGGCAGAGAGTTCGGACTATGCTGTATCACAGAGCCTCTGAGTTAGAAGGGACTCCGAAGTTAGAAGGTTTTCTCTCTCACATCCTCCTCTCTCTCCTGTGAGGGAGCCAGGACAATGCTGCTTCAACAGGCTTTGCCAATACTTCCTGCTGCAACAAATAAACTCGAAATGCCTGGAGACGGAAAGCCATAAGTTATTCCGCTCTGGGGCTGGGGAAGACAAGCTTGCCGGGTAAAGTGCTTGCTGTGCACGCATGAGGACCCAAGGGCAAGCCCCAGAAGCCATGTGAGAAGGTAAGGCATGGTGGTATGTGTTTGCAACCAAACTCTAGAGTGTTGGAGCAGGTGGGTCCTTGGGACGCATTGGCCAGCTGGCCTAGGCTACTTGGTGAGATCCAAGCCAGTGAGAGTCTCTGTCTCACAAACAAGGTGGGTGGTACCTGAAGAATGACAGCTGAGGTTGATCTCTGGCCTCCAAGTGCACACACACACACACACACACACATACACACCACTACTACCAAAAACAACTACTACTATCACTATTACTACTGCATGTATGATCAAAAGAATTGAAAGCAGAGGGTTGAACAGATACCTGCCTCCCAGTCACAGAAGCATCATTCGTAATATACAGACCACTGTATCAACCCACAGGGAGACATCCACACAATTAACTGCTAGCCAGCCTTCTCCACCAGGGAGAAAGTTCTGACTCCGGCTAGACTATGGATGAGCCTCTGCACCATCACGCAACGTGAATTAAGTTGAATACAAAAGTTATGATTACATTCATATGGCAGCCACGGTCAGCTCCCTAAACAGTGAGTAAAACAGTGCTCACTGGGGCTGGGCTGGGAGGAGAAGGGAGTTATTGGTGCATATAGAGTTCTTTATCACATCAGAGCTTTGCCTGGTGTGATGTCACAAGCCTCTGATCCATGCACTCAGGAGGCTGAGGCAGG
>CABHPP010001210.1:49541-61219 GCA_902168425.1 Peromyscus attwateri | reverse complement strand
CTGGGATGAGCATCTGTGGTTGTGCAGAGCGGCCAGGTGCCCACAGATGTCATTATGGCCTGGCTTGTCTTATCAATTCTGATATTGAAAGGTCTCTGGGATCTCCTAAAAGCTAACTGTGTCCCTGGGATCATTTGTTGGAAAGGTGGTATTGATACAGTGGGGTGGTCTGAGACTTCACCTGACTCAATCTCTTTCATGACTGGATCTGATCTACACACACACACACACCCTTACACCTACCTAGCTGAGGAGGTAAGGTGTGTTCCTGGGGTTGTCCAAGTAGCATTCATTCCTAGGCATAAGCAAGTGGGATGTGAAATAGAATTTCTGATGGAGGTGCCAACTTTCCAGGAGCCCTTGTCTTGCTTCTAACCCTTCATAGACTTGACAGGTCCTTACTGCCAAAGGATCAAGAAATCTGTCTACAAACCTCTCCTTGTCTTGGCCCTCGAGGACATGTCTACGGTTTTCTAGCCCTTCCTGTCCCCTTATTTGTGGACACTAGCTATGATGTCAAAGTGTAACCAGAAACAAGCTGAGCAGGAGTTACCTCACAGAGCCACGAGCTTCCTTTTCCTGTTTTTACAGTCTGCGCCACACTTACTTTCTGTTTTCTTAAATAGAACATTTTAAAACTAGCTTAGCTAATCCTGAGGCCCTTGGGACCCTTAAAATTTTCACTGCCATGTTTTCAAATAGACAGATAATTTATACCATTTATAAAGCTTGGGTTTCCAGCTCAAGTTGCAATATTTATGTGTGCCTCCCAAAATTCAATGAGATTGTTGTTTGGCTAACCTACCAGCCTGTCAGCTTACCACTGAGGTCATATTTGGTCTTTGTTACCACAGATACACTGTATTCCATTGGCTGCCTTTACATCTAAGACATTAAGATAGTCTTTGAGTGAGCCTTCTGGTCCTGTGGAAATGCCTCCATGTAAGAAGTTCAAATTCCGCTTTTTCCATTTGCTGCCTTTACGTCTAAGACATTAAGATAGTCTTTGTTCTTCATTTATCATGATCTGTTTAGGAGGCATAGAGGCAGTTGGACTGGGTCCTGTGCTCAGTACATGAATTGGCTGTTTGAAACCTGGGGCTTAGTAGAGACCCTTGGCTCAGCCTGAGAGGAGGGGACTAGACCTGCCTGGGCTGAGTCCACCAGGTCGATCTCAATCCTCCGGGGAGTCTTTGCCCTGGAGGAGATGGAAATGGGGGGTGGGCCGGGGGGAGGGGGACGGGGTGGGAGGAGGGAGAACGGGGGAATCTATGGCTGATATGTAAAGTTGAATTATATTGTAAAATAAAATAAAATAAATTTAAAAAAAAAAAGATAGTCTTTGAATGTGCCTTCTGGTCCTGAGGACGTGCCTCCAAGTTCAGAGAAAATGTCCTAGAAACTATGTAAGCTCAATTACAGCGGTCTTCTCAGACTGAATGAAATGCTGAGAGCTGGGCGTGGGGTCATTCTGCAGTCCCCGCATTCAGGGCTGAGGCCAGATGATCACATGAGCTCAGGACCAGCCTGGGAAGCAGAGGGAACCCTCCCTCCTCAGAAACAATAGCAACAAAATCCATCAGGCATTCTCGCCACCACCTGTTCCTGTGCACCAAATCGACAATCAAGATGGTTGGAAAGCCTGTTTGCTTATGCTGTCTCCTTTCTCTCCACTCCTGCCTTTTCTTTACATGTCGGTGGGGGCTGGAAGTGGCTGTAACACCCAATCTTCCCGTTTGTGTATCCAAAGAGAGTCTTGGCAAACTGATGCTGGTTGGAAGAAGCAAAAGAAGAATAAGTAGGCTCAAGCCATGTTATTTCTTTATGTAGAAACTTTGTAGTTGATTGGTCAGTTAAGAAAAGAATGAACTTCAGGATTTTAGAGGTGATAAGGGATAAGATGCCCATAAGAAGGTTTCACTAAGGCAAGCAGTCCTTAGAATGAGTACAAGTTTCATTGTGTCCATACAAGTCTTGGATGATTTATTGGGTATGTACATACTGCATTTATGGCATTAGATTTGGGTATAGTTCATTATGAATGCATGGACTCCATACATTTTGGTAAGCATATTAAGTGGAAGTATAGTTAAGGGAAAGTTAAACTGATATGCTTTATACCAGGTGTATAAAGTGATAGCCCTGACTTGACTGCAGGATCTCTATGCTCACTGCTTTCTGCAATACTGCTGCCTTGCATGTGTTCTTACCTCTAACTAGATTTCAGAAGAGCCCTTTCCATTCCTAGTTTTGATGAAGTAGCCTGAGGTTGATCTCTGTAAGGCAGTTGTATTTTCCTGGTGTATTATAGGCCGCAAGCCATATCATGAACTATGGTATAAGTGCTCTGACCCTCCCTGACCCCATATGCCTCCAGGGAGGAGTTTATGTGATATGAGGTCTCTGGGCTGCATTGAAATCTCTGCCCCATCCCCTGGAGTGGATATTCAGCACCAGATCTTAAATTGGGAAGGAAAGTTCATTCAAAGCATAAATGCCAGTTTTGAATGACTTGCCAATTGTTTTTCTTCCTACCAGTTTCACACTGTCCAGTTAATGAAGGAAGAACCTTTAATATAAAGGAAGGGGAAGCTTAGAAGAGCCAGGTCCGAATTAGTGTCCCCATGGAACTAAGATGACTACTTACTACTCTTTTTTTTTTTGTTTTTGTTTTTTGTTTTTTGTTTTTTGAGACAGGGTTTCTCTATAGCTTTGGAGCCTGTCCTGGACTAGCTCTGTAGACCAGGCTGGCCTCGAACTCACAGAGATCCACCTGCCTCTGCCTCCCGAGTGCTGGGATTACAGGCGTGTCCCACCACCACCTGGCTTTTTTTTTTTTTTTCGCACTACTTACTACTCTTTAAGAAACAGAGTCACACAGATTAAAAGACATTGTGATATTAGAGACATAAAAAGGCTCTCATACTTAAAATAGACTTCTCCTTGTTTCCTGCCCCCGATCCTAGATTTCTGTGAAATGCCAAGAAATTTCAGCTTTGTGTTAATCAGAAGATACTGTGGTATAGGGTAAAGAAGTCAGTGTGTTAGACCTGGGTTCTATCCCCTCACCTGCCACTTACTGTGCCCACACGAGGATGTTACTTAGTAGCTACTCTAGGCTTGATGGAGATGACCCAAGTGAGGTTCTTGAGTTAGAGTAACTGCTCAATAACTTGGCTGTCATCAGTGAGAACCTTCTCAGCATCATTGGTCACCATCAGCACCTTCAACATCATGATCATCATCATTTTGCTGTGCTGGTTTCCTCTTACATCTGTCTGCTCCTAACCCCCGCTGTGGCCACTCTTCCCCTTACAAATCCCCATGTAGTAGAACTCTTAGAGTTGTAGTCCAAGTCCTTCTGCCCTCTCTCACTGCACGTTCTTCCTGAATAATCTCTCACACGAGGAAGCTGTAAGCAAGATCTCTATTCTGAGCCTCATGCCTTATATTCAGCCATCCATTAAACGAAACATATCCTGTTGACTCACCCAGCTGTTCTTCAAACCGTAATAACCTGCGTAGTTCTCTCCCATGATCTTGCTTGTTCTCTTCTTTATTATCTTAAAGAGAAGTTTACCAGGTCTTCTGTTACCAAAGCTGGAGAATGGATGTCATCCTCAACTGTAATCTACCTCCTTTCTCCAATGTTCGACCAATGAATCATGTGTATTCTACCTTCTAGACTATAAGTTCTGTGGGGGTAGAGTTTATGTTAAGAGATATTATCTCAGTGCCTACCACAATGCTCAGCAAACAGTTATTGAATGGATTCACAAAGGAACAAATGAAACTTCTGCTTCCTTTATTTCCATTGCTTTTTCCGCAATGTGAGAATATTGGTTCGCTCCAACTTAAATCATGATTTAGAAATCTCAAAGTAGAAGTACCTTAATTGACCCCCCTGTTTCTAGGGTTGAATTCCTCACCCCCGGCATAACTGTAGTTATTGTTCTCAGTGTAGCCAGAATGGCTTTTAATCATAAAAGCCAAGAATATTATCATAATCATGGCTCTTCCCTGCCGAGTTCACTTTATTGACTGACTGTCTATCCGTATTTGAAGTCTGGGTTTAAAACTACTGTCCTAAAATCCTATAAAAAGTGTCCTAGGAGCTGGGGAGATGGCTTCCAAGCATGCAGGCCTGAATTTGAAGCCCCAGAACCCGTATAAAAGTCAGAGCCAGTGGCACATAGCTGTAATCCCGGGAGCATGAAGGGGGCTGGAGACAGGAGAACCCCCACCAGCTCACAAGCCAGCCAGGCACGAGCAGCAGCAAGCAACAGATGTCTGAGACAAGGTGAAGGCGTGGCCTGACACCCAAGCTCGTCCTCTGGTCTCCACGTGCATGGCCTGTTCCCTGTACTCCTGCAGCCTTGAACAGTCTTTCTTTCTTTCTTCCTCTACCCGGATAGCTCCTACCATTAAGGCCTCGGGCTAGATGTTATTTTCTCTGACTGCAGTTGTACATCAGGTCCTTCTTTGGACTCTCATGGAGTTTTTGTGTCATCCCATCCCAACTCTGGCCTCAAATGATTCAATTACCCGTTAACCGCCCTGGGTTCCCTGATAGCCTCTGCATTCTATCAGGTCAGCAACCGCATCTGCTCACTGCACAAATTGAGTTCTGGTGCTTCCTCCAGCAAATATTTGCTGAGTGAGTGAAATAAGGCATCACACGCTGGTAGAATGATCAAACTATGTGTGTGGAAAAATCTTATTCCAAAATAAGCATCACGGGAACAGAACAAATCTGTGTCTATTCTCGGCATATTGTCTTCTTGCCCCTGTTCCTCGGGTTTGTAAATGTGGGGGAAATGGTTCTGTGTTCCTTCGGTTACAGGTTCATTCTAGGACAGGATTTGGAGCTGGTGTACACTGTCAATTCCAGGAAGTCTTGAAGGTGATAATGTTGTAAAACAAAGAGCAGATGTTTACCGGCCCCATTGGGCAGCGAAGACTCCTTTGATTTCAGCTGTGTACGAGAGATGGTTTTTTAATCGGTACTTTGAAGTTAAAATTAAATTTGTGTTTATTATTTTAGTGCATCCTAAGTTGTTTAAGTTCCAGGTTCTATTCTCATATTAACGAGGAACGAAAATGAAGTATCTCACACTTGTAATGTAGTTATTTATAATGTGTTACCTATAAACTGAAAATTGTGTGCTTTGAGCTATTAATTTCAACACTTGTTATTTAATCTACCCAAGCCTCTTAATCACAACATTTTGTCCCATATGTATTGACTCTGGAAAGGCATTCTGTGCCACCTGAGGATCCGAGGGCATCGTTCTTTTGATTTCATGGAAACTTAAGAACTTGTTTTCAAATACAACATACTGATTATAGTTTGTTTCTTCTGTAGAAAAAACACTGACCAGAGCCAGCATGGAGGAGGAAAGGGTTTCTTTCAGCTTTACACTTCACAGTATATCGTTGATCAAAGTCAAAGCAGGCACTCAAGGCAGGAACCTGAAGGTGGGAACTGAAGCAGAGACCATGGAGGACCTCTTCTTACTGACTTGCTTTCCTGGCTTGTTCAGCGACCTTTCTTACATAGCCCAGGCCCATCTGCCTAGGGGTGCTACTCCCCACAGTGGGCGGGACCTCCTGCGTCAATCAGCAACTCTTCAAAAAATGCCCCACAGACACGTCCCCAAGCCGAGCTGATGGAGGCGGTTTCTCAGTGGAGGTTCCCTCTTCCCATGTGTGTTTCAGTTTGTGTCAAACTGACAGAAGCTAACGGAGACACAGTAACAGTATATATTCATTGCGTGGGGGGGGGGGGGGACGGGACAAAGGTTAGGAAGCAGGAGGAGGAACTTAAATGTTCTGCAGTCCTCCTTGTGGGTTGTCGTGTTGAGCATCTTAGCCTGCGCATTTCTAGGGTGTTTTCTGAGTACATCGCGTCCATTTGGTCTTCGTTTTCAAGTGGAAATAGTGTCGGTTGCACTGGCAGCCTTGGAATGCGTGTTTCACCCCACACGTTAAGAAGTGGGCGATACTCTTTTTAGGAACTTTCGGCTTTCAGGGTTTGGCTACTGTAATTCTGCCTCCGTCACTCTGGTTACCAGAAACTTCGTTGCCAGGTATGGTGGTACAGTCTGTAATTGCAGCACTTAGAGGCAGAAGCCAGTAGATCTCTGTGAGTTCCAGGCCAGCCAGGACTACATGGTGAGACACTGACCCCCCCCCCCCCCCCCCCCCCCCCCCGAAAAAAAAAGTTAAAAATAGAAAACTTCTGTAAACATCTGTGCAGGCTTCATTTGCAGGCCATGAAAACATGCTGCCTAGCTGAAGATTGAAAGATATAATTTTATTTAGTGGGTGTTACAAGACTATGGGAATGTTTAGGAAAGCGGAGGCTAGGCTGGACGTCCAGGAATAAGCTTGAACGGAGGCATTATGCTAGGGAGTGGCCTCTTCCCTGTAATCCTGGAGAGAGTGAATCCCAGGGCAGCCACTGCAGTGGGGGACTCAAAGACACACCATCCTTGCTGATGTGTGGGGACACTTCTGCCTCTAGAGCCATCCAGAGTTTTGGCTGGATCCATCCGGCCCCAAAGCAGATGCCTGGCATGGCCACCTCTTACTTCTGTGCCTGCACTGTTCCATGGCCTGTACATGAGAAGCTGAAAGACAAGCAAACACAACTCCACAACCATGATCCCCACCAGATGTGGTGGTATTGTGTTCCCCAAAATATTGTGCACCCTAATAAACTTATCTGGGGTCAGAGAACAGAACAGCCACTAGATAAAGAGGCTAGAAAATGGTGGCACACACACCTTTAATCCAAGCATTCTGGAGGCAGAAATCCCTCTGGATCTCTGTGAGTTCAAGGCCACATTGGAAACAGTCAGGCATAGTGACTTACGCCTTTAATCCCAGAAGTGAGCCTTTAATCCCAGGGAGTGATGGCAGATAGCAGAAAGGTATATAAGGCGTGAAGACCAGAAACTAGAAGCTTTTGGCTGGTTAAGCTTTCAGGCTTTCGAGCAGTAGTTCAGCTGAGATTCATTCTGGATGAGGACTCAGAGGCTTCCAGTCTGAGGAAACAGGATCAGCTGGGGATCCGGAGAGGTGAGGTGAGGTAGCTGTGGCTTGTTCTGCTTCTCTGATCTTCCAGCATTCACCCCAATAACTGGCCTCAGGTTTGATTTTATTAATAAGAACTTTTAAGATTCATGCTACATCCAGAACGGCATGATCCTCACCAGAACGGCAGGGGTTTATTCTGTCCATTTTTGTCTTCAAAACTTCAATTAGTGCCTTTCATCACCAGAATTTAAATCCTGTCTGGAGTCCTTGCTCTAGAGCATCTAGAAAATGTCACTTTGGGTTGTCTAACCCTGCCATACAGGGCAGTCACACCCACCCACCAGGGGTCCAGGGTGGACACTGATGACAGCTGTGTTCACCACACATCCATCCCGGCTCTGGATGTTGGATGGGCGTGTCCTTTGTATGCATCTGTATATGAAAAAGAATTTGAAGGTAAGACAAAGAGGAACATATTGTCAGAAGGGCAAGCCTACCCTTTGTCTCTCCTCATATATTCTGCTCAGATTATGGTATCTCCATCCTTCTTTCTGTCTCTGCCTCTCTTGTCTGCCTGAGTCTGTCCCCTGTGGGGCCTGTGGGTCAATCCTAGGCCCTGTGCATACTAAGTGAACAGTCTTCCACCAAGCTATGTCCCCAGCTCTCTTTAGTTTCTGTTTTAAGACAGTGGCTCACTAACTTGCCCAGACTGGTCTCGAACTCATGTTGTAGCCCAGGCTACAAAACGGAGTCTTCCTTGTGTGACTCTTTTGTTCTGTTCCTGTTTAATCAAATTTGGTTGATTCTGTGTCTCCAGTTACCCAGTCCAACTGTCTCTGTCTCAGCTGCTCCCTGCTGGTCCATGCCACGGCGTTTCTCTTCTGAGCTGAGGTTCAGCTCTAGGTGCCGACATGGCCCCCATCATTGCCACTCTGGAATCAGACATTTAGATCACGCCATTTCTCTGCTCAAAGCACATTAGTGAGTTTCCACCACATCTTGGATCAAAGGCAGAATCTTGACCACAACCCACAACGATCTTTCCAGCATTCTCTCCCCACCCGATTCCTCCTCTGCCTTCTCATCTCCCCTCGACATTGCTCCAGCCTCCTTGGTGATCTTGGAACACCTGTCCCTGAGGAACTTGCTGGTTGCTGACCATTCTCTTTGGAAGGCCCAGAGAGCCACAAGGCTGTCTCCTCTGCTCCAGATTAGGCTTGGCCATCTACTCAGTGAGGTCGGCCCCGTCTCTACGTAAAGTTGCAGAGGATTGCCCTCTAGATCCTCCTCTGCTTCTTTTTTCACAACGCCTTGTAGTATATAACGAACTCTAACTTTTCATTGTATATCCTCCTGCTTGAGAAAGTCGACTTTACCTTACTATTGAATCTTCAGTCATTGTACAACATAATCCTTGTACACGATAATCATTCACTAAATGTTTGTTGCATGAGTGCATTTCTCCATGCATGCCTCATGCTGCACTCATCTAACTATTTATCGGGGGCTGAATTCCTATGATGAATAGGCAAAAAGGTTTAACAGGAGTCCATGAGCATGCCATCGTCCAATCACTCTCCCAGCACGAGATTTTCTTAATCCAGCATGTTGCCACTTGGTGTATTTCATTGACCCTTCTCCCAGTCGTCTCTTGTTACAATGTTACCTCTTAAGTCTCAATATTTAAGACTCTAAATGTCACCTTGGAGAGGCCTTCCCTTGCCATGGGTCCAGGTTAACACTCAGCCTCATGCTCCACCACCACGTACCATGTTTTATGTTCATGACGGCACACGGCACTTCAAATGCATCTGAGTTTGTATATTTATTTATTTGTGTTTGATTTCTTTTTCTAAACTGCAAGCTTTGTGACAATAAGGAGACCCACCTGTCTTTTCCAACAGTATTTTCAGTCAGCGTGTGTTTGATAATGGAATAAACACTATCATTTTTCATTATTATGGATTCTCTCAGTGAAATGGATGGAATATACATGATTTTTTCCTGAATTGACAAAGAAGCATCTTTTCATGTACAAACATCTCTTTTGAGTAGCTGGCAAATGCCAAGTTGATCTGGAAACTTAAACACTTGGTTTGCAGGTCAGATGGAGCTGGTGGTACTTGATCTCTGGACTTCGTTTGCTGATACACTGTAAAATGTCTTAACTTTTGAAGCTCCTTCTCACTCGTCCATGTTAGTAACCAGAAACCACCATTCCTTAGTGACTCTTGCATTCATTTATTTATCTATTTGTCTCGACAGCTTTTGGAAAGAACCAACACTGGTTTTGAAGAATCAGATTGCGTTGCTCCCAAGAGCCCACTCCACTTAGCGGTAAGCGAACTGCCGTGGGCAGCTTCCCCTGCTTGTCTCACAAAGAACAAGTTCCAGAAACTTCGCCTGCTCGTGAGATCAGTGCTAATGAAAACAGCAGAGGATTAAAGCATGTGCCGCCGCCGAGAGGGACTGCGTCACCAGCTTCACCTTAGATACAGTCACCTACCTTGTCCTCAGTGTCCTCAGCTGTAGAATGGGGACAAATACAAAGATGACGCCTACATAAAGTCACTACCACGGAAGGAGTAATAAATGATCACCATAAGTTTTAATCACTTTTTTATATAAAGGAAACATTTCAGCTGAAGAGATCTGATTATGGAGAGTAACATGCAAACGTTAAATCTATGAATAATCAAATGTCACATTTTCAAATGTCACAATTAAAACCTGTGTGGGTTTTAAACAAAACTGTGTGAGAAAAGGAGCAGGTTTAGAACAGCAACTATATCATTCTTCCTGGTTTGCACTGTCCTCAGAGGAGGTTCCCAGGCTCGTTTTCATGCTGGAGAGGTCTGGGCAGGCCAGACAGAGGTCTCACTAGCAAAGCTTCCTCCCCACCTCCTGGTAATCAAAGTGGGGAGTGTTGACTCCAAAACTCTTCCCGGAGGCTCCTCCACTCCCGTATCTCTGCTCCGGATGGTATCTGGTTCACCCTCAGTGATTAGCCCCTGGCAGTCATACCCAGCCACAGCCAGCTTGCCTGCCCACAGTGTAGCTGAAGGCTGAACACTCAGGCATGGTCTGGTCACAGAGGTCAAGATGGTACTTATAGACATGCCTTTGTTTAGTAAATACAGTGGGACAGGATTCAGGAGAATGGAAAGGGGCCAGGTCTACTTTTAACTGGTAAATTTTACCTGTATGATGCACAAACACTTCTTCACTGTTATTCTCATGACCGTCTAGGGAGAAGAATGTTTTATTAATAGGCACATGTGGGCATTCCTGCAAGGTGAGAGGAGACGAGGCCTTGACAAAGGGTTGGAGGTGTCCAGGGCCAGTCACCCTCCACTGCCTGTCTCCCCACAGGAGAGAGACTTGTTAGTGCACCTGGAGAGGCCCACTCATAGCCTCTCACACACCCACCCACACACCCACTACACACATCAACCTTTGCACACACACACACACACACACACACACACACACACACACCCACTACACACATCAACCTTTGCACACACACACACACACGCACACACACCCACTACACACATCAACCTTTGCACACACACACACACACACACACACACTACACACATCAACCTTTGCACACACACACACACACACACACACACACACACACACACCCCTACATTTTGAATGCTGGGAAATCAGCCGTCCATCTTTGTTCCAGGAGGAAGACTTAGATGGAGAAGGTGGGTGGGCAGTGAGGTGTTCGTATGGACAAAGCTTCATAGCAGTTGGCTCTAAGAGCAGGCTGCCCTTGAAAACCCCTGTCAGCTGTACCTGAGCAAGGTCCCCAGAGCTGGGTGAGCACAGATGCCTTTAGCTAGGCCGTGTGGGTTTTTAGAGCAGGATCCTCGTGCCCTTTGAACATGGAGCTGATTGCATTGCTGCTGTGAGAGAGATCCAGGCTTCCAAAAATTCTGTCCTCACTTTTCCCCCCAAAATGATTTGTTTTGTGTTTACTGTGTGCGAGGCACACTTCTGAGCTCTCTAGGTCTCCACTCACATAGGAGAGGGTGGCATGGTGGTAACCCCATGCAAAGACTGGGCTTTGGTCGTGCTGTGGCTGGCAGGGGCCAGAGAAGATGAGCAGAGGCGTCCTAGATGCCACGTCACATCAGTGACGCATCCGAACATGTTGTCTTCCACTGTGAAGGAAAGGGGACGAATCAGTTAAGGCTCTAAGACCCTTTTCAGTTTGTCAGTTTGTCTGTTGTGTGAGGCTGGCCAAGTGCGTAACATCTTGTGTCTGTCTCTCCATCCGTCAGAAGAAAGGAGTATCGGTGTCTCCTCAAGGGCCTTGTGGGAAGGGCATGAGCTAATCCGGGTGAAGCAATTAGAAGAGCACCTGGTGGCATCTGTGTGTCAACAGCCAACTTCGTCCTCACGGTTATCACCACAAGTTTCTCCGTGACACACACTGGCTGGGAATAGTGCCAGTCACTTTCCTAGGAGGAGATAGCTGTCCCAGGGAAGGAGCGAAGCCTCTGTCCTTATAGAGAGAGCTTCCTGTCCTGGGGAGACATTAGGCGAGCAGTGGCAATGCCAGACGGTGATAAGTGCCACAGGAGAAAATGAACTGGAGTCCGTGTGCTGGAGGACGG
>CABHPP010001210.1:2097-49531 GCA_902168425.1 Peromyscus attwateri | reverse complement strand
AAGTGCCACAGGAGAAAATGAACTGGAGTCCGTGTGCTGGAGGACGGAGGTGGCAGACAGGGTGCTGTTTGACAGAGCGGAGGATGCCACGTTCCCACAGTGGGCCTGAGCTAGTCACATTGCTCTCTGACGGAAGACTCTGGGCACAAGTGTAAAATCCTGGCATTGGAGAATGCTTGGCATGTCCATGGAACAACAGTGTGACCACCAAGGAGGGGACAGTGGTGAGGGAGAGAATGGGGGGAACAACCGCCACAACATCTCACGGTACCTCCTGGTCCGTGCTAACAGCTCTGACTTACTCTGAGCAAAACAGAAACCACTTGTTCCGATTTGAGGAGATAAGGAAGATGGTGTGACTTCTGTCTCAAAGGTCACAAACTTACAAAAGAGCAGAAGCCGAAGCCAGAAACAATGGGGGTGACTTTGACCAGAATGATCCCAATGGACCTGTTCTAGAACTACTTCATTCTTCCCTCTACAAGCTAGCACTTAGAAATTATTTACTGCAAGACACCTGTAAATACGCTCCTCACCCTCTCCAGGCTTTACTGGAGCTGTTACCTTGATAAAACCCAAGGCCTATTGTTCTTAGGTGAAAGAATTCTAGCAGGGAAATTGAAACAGATGCCCCTAAACCTTGACCCATAGAGAGACCTGACCTGCTTTGAGGTACTATTTCCTGCCTGAATGATTCAGATCGCCAGGGTTATCAGCTCAGAGAATCTCATATTCATTTCTTCCACTTGAAAAATTTAAATCAAGAAATGAGGTTATGCAAATGGGAGACTCCAGCTGTTGAGATTTCCAGATGGACTTGTGGTGTCCCTGAAATGTGCTGGGCTCCCAAATCCCTTCTCCTTGTCTGCCCATAGTTTTAATCTTTAAAGGCTTAAGTAAATGAATCACGATTGAGGCATTTAAGTTGCCTAATGAGATACTTCTTGATCTAGTTTAAATTAATAATTTAAATAATTTTAAAGTCTGATACTCTCAGTGACATCTTAGCATAGTAAAATTCATCCCTCATAAGAAACTATTTGCAACAGTTACCTGGTGGCAAAGGGAAAATCCATTTTCTCCGATGGAGTCTCACTGGGTATATCAACCACACTCCTGAACAGGCCAGTCCCCCTGCCCAGGAGAAGGCGGCCAGCACAAAGTGAACACCAAGTGGTTTGGTTGTTGTCGTGGGCTTTTTGTTTTGGCATTTCTTATGTCTTATTGGATTGTTTTTATTTTCATTTTATCTTTGGTTTTGAGAGAGAACAAGAAAATGAGGTTGTGTGGGAGGGAGGTGGGAGGCTCGGGGAGGAGTTTAGGGAAATGGAAAAACATGCTCGAAATATAGTGTATGAGAAAAAAATTAAGGGAAAAAAAAGAAGCTGCATACAAATGGAGGAAACAGGGAACCGTCCTGTAGGTCACTCTGGCTTTTGATCCACTCTGAGCATTTTCACATGCCCAGTCCACAAAATCATCCAGGCTGGAGCTGGAAAGCTGTAATTAGTAACACTAATTGTGTTGTTTTATCCTAAGCTGCTTTAACCTGAAAACAACAAATGGATTTTTGTTTTTTTTAATTGTGGGGATTAAAAGAGAAAGTGCAGGGGTTAAGTACCTCCTTACAGCTATTGTTCCAGAAATGCTCCCTGCCTCCTGCCTGTGTTTCCCCTTCCCCGGTGTGTCTTCTCTTTATTAAACCTAAGTGTGCCGGCCGCTGTCCCTTGTGTATCTGCACACATTGTAAGTTTTCCTAGGCTAAGTTCAGTGAACAGAAATGAAAGTGTTTACTGTTGGTTTTGTGCGGCATTCTTACCCTGCGAGGAAAAGTCATGAATCACAACATAAACCCACTATCAAGAGTTTTATTAGGAAGAGGAAAGGACAGGGTGTGATCAGGCCTTCTGGAAAGACACGTGAGAAGGAGGGCGGGTACTTGGGATCCACCTTTTAAGGACTACCCTCCGCATGTGCACATGGGCCCATGTGGCTACTCCATGCATGCACACAGATCATGTGGTCACACTGCTCGCAATTTACGTGACCGTGCAGCTTATGGATTATGTAGGATGTATGATCAGGAAATGACTAGGTGGAAATGACTAAGTGTCTGGCCAGGGCATGCGTGATCATGGTGGCGTGGCTGGAATTCCTATCATTTGCTATTCTTGTCATCATGGAGAAGGGGCCAGATTTGAAAATAGTATGTAGAACCCTCTGCTGTCTGCTGGGCCCAGGTCCCTCCAGCATGGAGTCATGATTTCTCGGTAAGCCGAACTGATAACTACCACTTACCATAAAGTGGGAGGCCATAGTTTGGAAAGTCATGAAGAGAATAAAGTCTGAAAATCTGATTTACAGTCCTACCTAGATGTTCCCGTCACTAGAAATAGGCTCTTAGTTTAAGGTTAGATAGTCCTGAGTTGGCTTAAAAATCACCTATGGCCTGAGTTGGTAATGGCTGAAGCTGGTGCAGGAAATAAGGGAGACATTTTATTGCTTTCTCTTCTTTGTGATATTTGAAACTCCCCATAAGAGGCCAAGGAACGTGCGTCTAAACTGCCATATTGAATTTCCATTTTCTCTCTCCAAGGGGCTCCTGGGTCAGCCTGTCTTACCTGAAACCTGGTTCTTCCACCCAAGGCTGCATAACCCTTAGCATAACTGCCCCTCTGGGCTCTCCCTGGTAAGGTGAGGATAACAAGAGCTTCTAAAGCTCGGATTGGTGAGGTGGTGCATTCCACTGAGTGTTGCCGAGCTCACACCAAGCAGTCAGCTAGTGGTTACTTCAGAATTTAGGTTATGATACAGATTTCCTGTCCTGAGCAGTTACAGCTCTTGACACAGGAAGTTTGGTTTTCCTGTCTCTAGAGAGGCAGTAGTGGATAGTAAAGGCACAGTAGTCTAGAACTTTGTCCCCAGAGCGTACCTTTTTGATCCATAGCTATGTTCAAGACATTTTCCATTTACATGGAGCTTTCTATAGAAGGAATTTAGGTTTTCATTCAGCATTTGTTATTCCACCCTATTCCATTACAGGCAAACACAAAAATATTTAGCCTTCATGTCAATCAAATGGGATTTCCGAGGGAAAAGTTTTGTGATTATTTGACTGCAGATTATTTGAGTTCAGATCCTGACTTGGTAACTACCTGAGGAGTTTTTAACCTGTGAAAAAAGGTGTTTACAATAAGTATGGTGACATATGCCTACATATGTGTTGGTGACCATCCCAGCACATGAGACGCTAGAGCGGGACTGAGGGTTTGAAGCCAGCCTCGGCTATATAACAAGGTCCTGTCTCAAAAAAAAGGACATTTACAGACCATAAACGAGAAACGAGATGTGGAGTGCTTGGCATGGTACCCAGCGCATAGAAAGTCCTCAGCAGATCGTTGCTATTACCAAAAGCAAATCAACAAATGCACGATTAGTATTTGGTAGCAATGAGTACTTCAATGACAAAGAAGTAAGCGGGCTGAACTTTGACACGTACTGGGGGGCTTACTTCCCTGGTAAGGTGCATTAGCATAGATGTACCAGGACGGTCAGCAGGCTGTCTGGATAAAGCACGTTCCAGACAAGGAACAGAAAGTGCAGATGTAATGGCCAGAGGAGGAGATTCATGCGCTTAATCTTAGAGGGCAGTGTGGGCACCCCAGGACATGCTAAGGATGCTGGGGAGGGCCGGAGCCCAGGCCTGGTTGGTCAGGGCAGGTTTTGGATTTCGCTGCCATCAAGAGAAGAAGCTCTAGGCTGAGTTTGCAGCAAGGAGCGGCAACCGGTTTGACTGTAGAAGGGTTTCATCCGGTGCTGGTGCCCACTGTGGATCACGAAGGGCCAGGGACGGAGGGGACACTTGCGCTGGAATTCTGGTCAAACAGTATGGTGGGAGTGTGCAGTGCGGCAGTGCCTCCGATGAGACGTGGCGACAGTGTCCCACGAGTGGCGTGGAGGGCTGCCGCTGCTGACACAGCGCCTCTGTGGACGTGAGCGGAGGTGTGGGGTTCTCAGGGCATTCCTGAGAACATAGAGATGCCTCTGTGGGAGTTAGCCAAGAAGCACCTTCCTCTGGGCTGACGTGACCCACCCGGAACGGGGCAAGGCGTAGAGGGCGCTCTTTGTCACAGTCCACCGCACCACTGTCCCGGATGCTTGTTCAGGGCCGCAATCGCGGGCTTAAGAGCTGGAGAAATGCAGATGTGACCCAAGGGTGCGCCTGAGAGTCAAACTGCTGTTTGCTGAGAAGGCAAGGCTGCAGTCAGAGCAGGTCCGGGAAGGGAACCCGGGATTCAGTGTGCGGCGCTTAGACATTCAAGTCCAGATACCAAGGAGAGGTCGGACCCGCGTGCTTAGAACTTGAGGGAGAAGTTGGGAAAGGGCTATTAATAGGGAGGGATTCGTTACCAGGTGATTATTAATTATCAAAATCATTAACAAAAATAATGAAAAATAATGAAATGAGAAAGTTTTATTTTTAACTTATCAGTACTCTTAATTCTTATGGATTCTTTTCAACTTAGTTTTTGTTATTGTTGTTACTCTATACTCAGGGCAAAAATCTTTAAGTTATTTTTAGGAAGATGTTAAATTAAGCACATATACTTAATACCTGTTAGTTCTGGAAATAACCACCATTATTGGCTTCTTTGGTATCCTGAATTTTTCTTGTGACTGTAGAAGTACATATAAATATAAATATGCACATACACATCTTCTTTTTATATAAATGAGGCCATGCTAAATATATTGCCTGCAACTTAGTTTCTAAAAAGCCTCTTTTGGATACTGTCATATCACCCTCCACAAGAGTCATAGCAACCCACCCACCCACCAGGGTGTGTAAAATTGCTTCCCCCCACCCCCGATCTTAACGATATTGGCTCTGGCAGACCCTTCATTCATCATCCAAGTCGCCATTAAATAGCGCTATAAATCTACGCAGATTTTCATATGTCTATCGGCATTTTACATTTTTTTCCCTCTGTGAGTGGCTTTTTCAGGTACTTTGAACACTTTCCTGGTTTCTGAAAGCTCTTTTTATAGTAAGGAAATTAATCCTTTGTGCGAAGTCTTTTGTACGTACATGGTACCTTGAGGGATATAGTACAGTGAAAAAAAATGCCAGTGACAGAAGAGAGGGTTTTTGATGTCTAAAGACCCCGGGACGGACCTTTCCTGTTCCTTCCTTGTCCCTCTGACCCTCTGCACCCCAGATAACCCAGCCCTTTCTCTCTTTTATTTTCAGGATCCTTTGCTTATCTATTGTGAGGGTGGGGAGTAATATTTTTCCCTTTACAGACGGAATTAAAAGCCTCCGACTTTCTGGCCTGTTTTTAATAGTGTACAGCCTAGGACCTCATAATAGATCTGAACTTGGCCCTGACCCATGTCCTGTATTTCCCTCATTGTTTCTGTGGCTTCATTATATCATCATTATCATGCTCAGCGGAAGAGAGGACGAGGAAGGTAGGCATGCACTGCTCATCAGATCTCACGTGAAGCTGCTGCAGCGTCTCTCCTCATCTCTGCGGCAGTCCCAGGAGGCAGCTTTTATTGCTCTCAGTTTATAGACGAGGAAACAAAACTCTAAGTACAATTAAGAAACTCGCCTACACGCTCGTGGCTAGCAATCACTTGTGTGGTGGGCTGTGAGGGAAGGTTTGCGTGCCTGGATTGGATTACAGAGTCCTTAATGTTTCCAATAATTTCCCTTGCTAGCTTTATTAACAGAAAAGAGCCTGGAAATATTCTCCTTGCCCACTGATATGTGTAGGACTCTACTGGTAGATGAACGGATAGTTCATGCAGCCATTTGTCTTTATTAGATTATTACATTGTTAGATCTAACAAACAGGCACTGATGGATGTGATGCCTTTGAGCAAACTAGTTGACAATGGAGGAAAAAGGCATTTCTATGAAACCAGAGGTTCGTGAATTAGTGCTTCCGTTTACTGGCTTTAGAGTCCATCCCAAGTGTTGCTCCAATGGGCTATTTTCTTTCTTTGTCTAATTCATTCATTCCTTCATTCCTTCATTCATTCATTCTCTCATATATTACATCCTGACCGCATTTCTCCCTCCCTCCTCTCCTCTCAGTCCACCCCATCTCCTCTTCCCCCCACCCCCTTCCTCCCCCCCCCATTTCCCTTCAGAAAAGGACAGGCCTCCCAGGGACATCAACCAAACATGGCGAATCAAGTTGCAAAAGGATTAGGCATCTCTGCGCAGGAGTCAGCAACTCTGGAAGCTCAGCCCCTCAGGTGGCTGCCACCGGATTATTTGTGGCTTTCTTCTTCGCAGGCTTACAATGGACACCACCAAGCCTTGGAGGTCCTTCTCCAGTCACTAGTGGACCTGGACATGAGGGACGAGAAAGGCCGGACGGCGTTGTATCTAGCTGCTTTCAAGGGCCACACGGAATGTGTGGAAGCTCTTGTTAACCAGGGCGCGTCCATCTTTGTGAAAGACAATGTCACCAAAAGAACTCCACTTCATGCCTCAGGTAGGTCTCCTCAAAGGTCCAGTTTATTCCCGAGTTTCGCAGTGTATGCATAGGCATAAATGCAAGGGTAAAACAGGTGAGGTGGCTCAGCAGATAACGGTGCTTGCCACCAGGCCTGAGTGACCTGAGTTCAGTCACCTGAGGGGGCAGAATGGACGTCTGCAAGTTGTCCTCTGTTATCCAAATGCATAGAGCACATGCCACCCCAATAAATAAATTAATACGAATTTTAAAAGATTTTAAAAGGATGCTAGCTGGGGGTGTAGCTCAGAGGGAAGCATGTGCCCAGCATGCACCAGGCCCTGGGCTCACTCCCCCCACCCCCGATCTCCCGCAAAGGATAGCATCTTCCATCCTGATTTTTAACATCAGTTTTATTTCTACACCATGTATACCTGAACGCTTCCAAAATGCTTTTGATCTGCTTTCTCCTGAGACATAATTGGCACTTTCTGGTCTTTCCAAAGAAAGAGCATAAGAGCCCTGGACCAAAGGCCACCCCAAAACTTCTGAACGAGGGGCAAGTTACACTGTGATCTTTAGAGTCAGTTAGATGAAACAAGCCACATCAGAATCCTAAAGCCGTTGAAAGCTTTAATGATGTTATAGGACTGTTTCATCAGGGGGTCGCAGACAGTGAGCTAATAAACACATCACTCTATCAGCCTCCATGCTTCTTTACTTAGCCTTCGCTCCGCCTTCTGATGCATCTGATATAGCAAAGCAGAAGCAAGTCCCTGTGCCTGTCAGTCAGCAAGTGATGTGACTTTCCTGGAATGTCTTGGGACACTTCCAGATGTGCACAGATGTGAAGGCAGTGCTGTGGTGGCCCAGCTAATACCTAAGTACCTTTTAGTTGAGGCACTGCCGTGGTGTTCGCCTTTGAAGGGCAGTGTGCGACATCTCTTAAGAAAAGAAATGAGTGCGGTCTTACTGAGGAAGTGAAGGAATCAAGACACATTTTCAAAAGATGTGCATAGTTCTCATTACTTGAAAGTTTTTTAGGAACGCTAGACAGGCAGGTGTAGTTTTTTCAGAGCTAGTGAGCGAGCTCAGTAGTGTTGTTCTTACTGCCAAGCCCGATGATGGCCTGAATTTGATCACTGGGGTCCACATGTCAGAAGAGGGAAACCAACTCCTGCAAGTTGTCCTTGGATCTCTACATGCATACCTTGACAGACACACAACAAAATAAATACAAATGTCATTTTTTTTTTAAAAAAAAGAATATGTCTATCAATATCCCTTAACACCCAAGCCACTGAACAGACACAGTCCAGAGACAGAGAAAGCCTACCTGTCGCCTGATTATCTGGAAGCAGTTATTGCTGGGCAAAGGCCAGTGATGGCTGGCATAGCCAGTTATAAATTTTTTTGTATCCCACTAGTATTTTGTCTCTTAGGCATTCCTTGGTAATATTGTCAAAATCAAATTTGCTTTTTGAAAAGATATGTTGCCTAGCATAGCCAGGCATCTGCTTTGTTACCGTGTAATTCCTAACAATTGGCGACGGCCAGCTTTGATTGTGGAAGACTACCCTTAAAACAGGTGAATAATGACGACCCTCCTCACCCATTTGCCACTGTGATGTAGGTGTGGTCCAAGGGTTCCCCCTAGTGGTCAAGAAGACTCACTCTGGCTTTCCCTTGAGCCATTTATTAAAAAGACAGGCTGTCATTGGACTGTTCTGCACAAAATGTCTGCTGTGCGGAAGCTTCAGCCCGAGATTCGGGGATCCACTTAGCCAAAAAAATTTTTTTCAGTTCACGTGAGAGGTCAGTTCCTTTGTTTCAGACCCTCGGAGTAACTGAAGAGGGCCAGCCAGAATGAACATCGGAGGGTTGAGCACAGATTAACACAGTGACAGTTGTGATCTTGGAGCAGCATGAATAATGGCTGTCATTCATAGCTGGGAGAGGCTGAGGCAGTGTAACAGGGCCGGAGATGGAAGGCCACAGCCAAAGATGCTAATGTCTTTGCTAGAAGACAGTTTGGGGAGAATATAGTGTGTGTGAACCCAAGGAGAACTGAGGCTTGTTACTCTAAGGGGGACTGAAATTTTCCTGAGAGCTGTGAGTTAAGCACAGACAGCTACAGTGAGGACACAGAAACCCCACTGTAGATGATTCTGCCACGTGACACACTAGGTGAGCAATATGAACGAAGAGATTCTTATGTTTAGTCAAAAACGAAATAGCCTTGGAGTGATTCTGAGCATTGAAGAATGTCAAATTGATACAGAAAGAAAAGCTGAGATCTATTGTTCCCACCCCCTGTACCCATTGCTGAGGGGGTTTAGCGGTCAGTCCTATGCCAATTTTTTCCTTTTAGTCATGCATTAAATGCCCTGCAAATTTCAACAATGTAACAGACTTTTGTATAATTTCAAGAACAACAGCAGCAGCAGCAATAAAATGTTACCTGGAACTCTAATCTATACTATTTTCTCCATACACACACACACACACACACACACACACACACACACACACACACATATGGATGCTGAGAACAGACTGAAGGCTCTGGCTTACAACACGTGGGCATTGTTCCTGTCGTTTGTTTGAATGCTGTTGATGAATGTGAGCTAATTCTAATATGTGTTGCTCCAGAACTGTGTGGAAATCAAGTTATCATTCTCTCTTGACTGGAAAGCAATAAAAATGCCTGTAAAACAGCTCCAGGAGGGGCCTTTATCAAGCCAGCATAACTACATTTATTCCCTTCTCTCGTCACATCCGGAGCAAGGGAAGTTCAATGTCCTTTGTGGTGTTCTTATTGTTCAGAGAGTAAGCCATGTCTGCAATGCTAAGGATATTCATCTTCATCTTATTCCCCAAGTGGAATTCCATGATAGCTGTAAGGCTTTTCAAAGGTTCCATTCAATACACCAGAGAAATGCCTTATTCTAGAGGAGGGTTTATCATCCCATGAGGTTTGCTTCCCAGCATCCCTCACACTCAGGTAGGCACCCCCTCCTTCTAAAGGAGCATCTTTAGTTATGCACGTGGGCACATCCTTCCCCAACTGTGTATGGCATTGGGGTTACACTCCATGTTCTGACCACTGCAGAGTAGCTGGGGCTGGTAAGGGCCAGCAGCCCTAACTAGGGGCCTCCGACTCCTCCTCACTCAGCATCACCAGGGCAAGGAGGGGAGAGGGAAGGGAGACAGTAGCTGCTGTCACCTGCTGCAGCATTCCTAAGACGTCAGCATCAGTGAGGAGGGAACACAGGGCTGGGCTTCCTATCCTGGCTTGGCGGTTTACATTCAGCCACCACTCATCAATGAGAACTGTTGCTCGAATATTGAACTTAGAGTTCACTGATCCAGAAGAGCGGGGACCATTCTGTTCTCCGCCCCCCTCCCCTCTTTCTCTCTCTTCTCGATCCTTCCTATCCCTGCTCTCTTCTCTTTAAAAAGGGCTGGTGATGGGCTTGACACAGGATGGTTATATGAAAGTGGAGTGCCTCTCAGTGGGACTGGCGTGTGGGGATACTTATCAGTCCTATACGAGGAGATAAGGAAAACTCCCTGACTCTGGAAACAGAAAAGGAAGGTGAAGATCAAAGTATGCCGATAAGAAACGGGAAGACAGGCTCACACCGAGCCCCGCCACCGCCACCGCCACCGCCACCGGGGCTGCTTGTTAGCAGCAGTGGAAAATCGCCGATTTGAAGGCCACATCAATTTCGCCTGGGAGAGATACCCACAGTGTTGGTTTGTTAAAAGAGCGTCCGCTGTTTTCTTTTCCAGTTGTTAATGGTCACACGCTGTGTTTGCGACTGCTACTCGAAATAGCGGACAACCCGGAAGTGGTTGATGTGAAAGATGGCAAGGGACAGTAAGTGTTTTCGTGTTGGCCCTCCTGCTCTTGTGATGGGTTGGTTTGCTGAGCAGTGGAGAAGGCTGACTGCTGAATTTAGGGTAGGAGTGCCTCTCTGTGGAACTCGTAGGTAAGGAGCCTAGAACAGTGAGGCGTCGCCACCAGAGCATGTGTTTAAGTGAAGTCCTCCGTGTGTGCACATCTTAACGACAGCAACCACCTTTTTATCCCAGCTGTAGACATGCTTCCTGGCTTTTAATATTTCCTATTTCTTCCCATCTTTGATTTATAAAGTGACCACTTTCCCACTTTTTAATTAATAATGGCAAAAAGGCGGACCTCAAGGGTCTGTCTCTGTTGTGAAAAAAATTTTTTTTCCCTTCAGCTTGTGTCCTCTCCTCGTCTGTTTTTCTATCTGTTGGCCTGTTCTTCACCCAGGCTCTTCTTACAAATAGGAAGTGCAGACAGAAAGGCTCTAGCCGCTATCCCCAGGGGAGCGAGCTTGAATAATAGTCGGAGCAGGGCCCCGTCTTTCTTCTACACTGGCCGGACTAATTTCCAAAGCAAGGCTTCTCTGCCCATGGAGGTAAATCCTGAGCAGGGTTCATCACTGGTTACTGTGACAGGAGCCAGAGGCTCTTCTGTATGCACACATGCCCCAGCCAGTTGGCACCTAGTGATTGCCACACAGTCTTGAAAATGGTAGAACTAATGTGACTCCTGGAGATGAGACCGTCCCCTGCCCTGCCCTGGGCCTGTGTGTTAGGCCACCATTCCATGAGGCCCTCAGAACAGAAATAGATCTCTTGTTCTACACGGCATAGAGTAGCCAATTAGATACACAGGAACTACTGGGCAGTTATTAAGAACAGAGAGAACTGTCCTCACCGGAAGAAGTTTTCAATCTCTTTTCTCTCTCCCTAGAACCCCACTGATGCTTGCGGTAGCGTACGGACACATCGATGCTGTCTCGTTGTTGCTTGAGAAGGAAGCGAATGTAGACGCTGTTGACATCGTGGGGTGCACAGCCTTACATAGAGGGGTGTGTACATCATCCTCAGCCTCAGTCAAGCGCATTTTCAATGAACCTCCTTTGGTCTTCTCTACGTGAGCTTTAGGGGGAAAGATTTGTTTCATAATATAGTCAGTTAGCATCACAGTCAAAATGAAATTAGAGAACTTTACAATGATGCCATAATGAAAGCTATAGTTAGGTCCTGCTTCAAGACTTGTGAGATGTGATAACAGACAAATGAATACTACTGTTGGAGGGACTGGCTCTCCTTTCTGATTGCAAAATGCACATCACAGCAAACTTACAAAATGTATTTTTTAAGTGCAGAAAAAAAATCACAATCACAAGTAATCATACCTCCTGGAGATAACCACATTTGATACATGCACACACACATATACACACATATATACATTCATACACATACACACAAATACACATGGATACACACATACACACATATACATTTACACACATACTCATATACTCATATACACATATATGTTCATACATATTCACATATACACACATATATGCACATACATACACTCACATGATATGGTCTTTTTTTCTCTTAGTATGTATAAAGGACTATTTTCCATGCCATTAAATATTTTTCTGTCTGGTCATTTCTTTTTTTTTTTTTTTTGGTTTTTTCGAGACAGGGTTTCTCTGTGTAGCTTTGCTCCTTTCCTGGATCTCGCTCTGTAGCCCAGGCTGGCCTCGAACTCACAGAGATCCGCCTGGCTCTGCCTCCCGAGTGCTGGGATTAAAGGCGTGCGCCACCACCGCCCGGCCTGTCTGGTCATTTCTAATGCTTCATTGTGTAACAAGATGAATTCAGTGATTACCTGGTTTTGAGCAGGCATGCTATTTCTGTTGCCCTTTGTGACAAATGATGGCCGTGTGTGTATCCTGTGGCCAGTTGCTTGTACACATCTGCAGGATTGTATCTTTTTGCAGGCTAAAAATAAGCTAAGTGGACAGAGGTGAAAATCATGAAACTGCTGTGTGGAGGTAGTGTGAACACCTTAATCAGTGACAAAAATCATTTCCACCATTGTTGACGTAATCACAGTTCTCATTTCTTGGCACTCATTTCCAGGCGCAGCAGGCCTGGAAACTTTACATACGTGTGCCTGTCAGCGACAGACTCCACATCCAGCAGGGATCCCATACAGTTACAAAGGCACTGAAGAGGCTCCTTTCATGTAGAGCTTTCCTTGTGCCTTTGCTGGTTAGGCACACAAACACTTGCCACAGTGTTGCGACCCCTGCCCCCCTGAATCCAGCAGGGAAGCATGCTGTGCATGTTAGTTTAGGATTGACAGGCTGCTAGCCCAAGAGGGTAATAGGCTACACTTTCTAGCTTTGTGTACAGACACTCTGATATTTCCAGAACACATCCCCACCCCCACTGTATCATGTGATGGTGTTGTCTCCTTAGTACTGAGCAACCTGTGAGGTCACTGTTTCTCTGCCAGTCACGGGTGAATAAAGTGAGTCAGAGAGAGAGAGGGGCAGAGTGACCCTGTATGCCTGACAGGGGTGGACGGCCAGGATTGAGCATACGCCTCGATTCCGAAGCTGTTCTTTCCTACGGTAGCATGATACCTTCCCTGTTACGTTTGGAGAGAGAGCTCATGCTTCTCGGGGGCTTTTCTGGAAGGGATTTTGCTAGGGTCGTTCTGCCTCCTGCCTCCTCGGCAAAGCCGTCTGCCTCTCTTAGGCCAGGCATGGGGAGCCCGTCCGTCCGTCCGTCTGTCCGTTCTCAATGGTGTCATCCCCAGCCAACTGAGGTGTGTTTTGTGTTTTCATTGCGACGCACCAGATCATGACAGGACACGAGGAATGTGTGCAGATGCTGCTGGAACAGGAAGCGTCCATCCTCTGCAGAGACTCCAGAGGGAGGACGCCCCTGCACTACGCGGCTGCCCGGGGCCATGCCACATGGCTGAGCGAGCTGCTGCAGGTTGCCCTTTCTGAAGAGGACTGCTGTTTCAAAGACAACCAGGGCTACACGCCGCTGCACTGGGCTTGTTACAATGGTGAGTTGCATGTCAGCCCAGTGATTCAACTAGACGTTCTGACCTCACCCCTCTGCGGCCCCGGTGGAGGTGAGAATGTTGCTGCATGCTGTGGTTTCCAGCGTCTGTGCACCCCAGACGTGGCTTTTGTCCGTCTTCGGTTGTTTTAAACCGAGCCCTCATCCCCACCCCATGGCTGCCATGATGCCTTGACTGAGTAAAAGTTTGTTTTCCTCTTTCTGTGATATACATAACTCCTCATCACAATCGCCAATGGACTTGAGCAGTTGCAGTCAGAGTTTCTGATCTACGTCAGATAACCAGGAATCACATGAAGTATTAAAACAGTGAAGGTAAAATCAGAACACCATAGGCAGTAAATAAGTTCCTGCCCCAAGTGAACACCAGTGGATGTGTAGTTTAGCTTTGGGTCTTTCTTTTTTAATACTCAGAGTCCACATTTGTTGTTGTGCTTACATCTTGGGATATTTAAATTTCTTCTTTCACTTATTTGGGAAAAAAGGAGAAGTGACTGCTAATTGTACCGATTCATGACTGTTGAAGTGGGCTGAGGCTATGGCTTGTTTGTAAAGTGCTTGCCTAGCATGCAAAGCCTTTGGCTCAGTCCCCAGCACTGTATAAAACAATTAGGAACTGCACGGTGGCACTGCTGGAATCCCAGCACCCATCTGGCTCCGTCTTTCTGCTCTTGAGCCCTCCCAGGTGGAAGCCCAGGACAGCAGACTTCTCCCACACAAGCAATTCACAACTCCAGAATTCTAGAGCCGCCTCCCTCCAGGTCTGAGGTCCAAGCTCCCAGAACCCCCTTCATTGGGCAGTGTGAGATATTGGAAGTAGTGTGTCACTCTCCACTTTGAACTGCACAGACCCAGTCTCCCACTGAGGAATGGAATGTGCAGGTCTTGTCCTAAGTTGGTCCTTTGGGGGATTCAGACTATATAGAGGCTAAGATGTCTAGGACCCCTGAGTGATGGTTGGATCCAAATGGAAACCTGAACGATATCACTTACTTGCTAGGAGTTTCATATGTTTCTCAGTTCTTCTAAAAGCAGTATCAACTTGTCTCTTTAGTAACAAGGAAGGTTTTATTTGTACTTTACTATTTCAAACCACCCACGTGGGACTTGGACTAAATTAGCTCTGAGGTTAGTCAAGAAGAGATTCCAGGACACTGATGGAACTGGCAATCCAACTGGCAATGCCTTTCTGCACTAGAACTGAACAGCACGTTCCAAAGCACACTTAGGTCCTTCATAAAGTCCCCGTCATCTTGTGACATGGGCAAGATGAGTGTTCCTAGGCCAACTTGAATATGTAGAGGAAACCGAGGCACAAAGCATCACACATAAACTGTCTCAGGTCATGTAACAAATAAAATGGGTGACACCAGCTAGTTTTATGTCAACTTGACACAAGCTAGAGTCATTTGGGAAGAGAAAACTTCAACTGAGAAAATGCCCCCATTCAGTTGGCCTGTGGGCAAGCCTATGGTAGATTTTCCTGATTAGTAATTGCTGTGGGAGGGCCCAACTCACTATGGGCAGTGGCATCCCTGGGCTGTTGGTCCCAGATACTATAAGAAAGCAGGCTGAGCAATCCATGAAGAATAAGCTAGTAAGCAGCATTCTCCAGGGCCCCTGACTGACATACCATTCCTGCCCTGACTTCCCTGGATGATGGACTTTGACAAGCTGTACATCGAAACAAACCCTTTCCTTCCCAAGTTGCTTTTGGTCCTGGTGCTTTATCACAGCACTAGAAACCCTAGCTAAGACAATGGCAGAGAAGGGTTTAAAAGTCTCATACCATTGCTGTTCACCACAATGCCTCACATTTACTCATGTACTTACTGGGTGCCTACTGTGGCCAGATGCCACTAAAAACACTACTGCCATGGTGTTTTATGTCCAGAGTCTTGTTGTGTTTTCTCCAAGGCATTACCCCCTTCACTTGGGTATGGAACTATAAGTTAGCCTGTTTGTGTGGGTGAAAGGAAAATGTCTCTATTCTCAACATGGGAAAATTGAGGTATGATGATGGTAGGCATCTGTCAAGAGCTGGGGGTGACACAGAATCTATTCTGCCTGCAAATGAGGTGACTTCTTTATCTCTCTCCACCAGGCCATATGGCCTTCATTGTTTGATTTGTTCATCGTATCTCAGAACACCTGTGAGCATAGTTAATAACATTTTAGTGTTTTGTTAATTTTATTCCACAGAGAGCGAGCATTCAGCCAATTCAGGGAAATTCATATGCTAGAACCTAACACTTAATGGGAAATTAAAAAACACCAGACCATGTTGAACCGAGTTTCTGTCTGGGGAGCTCTCTGAATCTGTTTATTCTTTGCAGGCAATGAAAACTGCATAGAGGTACTTCTGGAGCAAAAATGTTTCCGGAAATTTATCGGCAATCCCTTCACGCCACTGCACTGTGCAATGTAAGTAGAAAGGTTGGAAATGTCATGGTGCTTCTTCTGTTACTTTAGCTGCATGTAGAAAACGTGTCTTTTGTGAATGGAAGAAAGCATTTAGATTGCAGACAAGACTCAAATATTCTCTTCTGCTGCTAGAGACAAATAGGTCTGCTGGCAGTGCATGGGCTCTCATGTTAATGATTTTCCAGAAGCTGCAGTTCCAAGGTGACTCATATATCCCATGGTGGTGGGCTGAGAGGCATGGTCCATAGATGGGAAGAAATCTTCAGTGGTACCCCCCATTGCCTGGCAAACTCAGAAAAATAAGTCAACGTTAATATCAATATATCTGTAGCTAGTAAGAAATTTTCTACCAGGAAGACTTTTCATATAATTCCTCATCTTCACCCTTATCTTTCTTCTCCTCCCTCCTCCTCCTCCTCCTCCTCCTCCTCTTTCTTCTCCTCATTCTCCCTCTTTTTACATGTAATTGTTATTGCAGGTTCATAGAGAGAAATGTTATTCATAGAATGCAGTGACCTTAAGTCGAGTTCCATGAGTCAGCCTGGGGTACAAGACCCGAAAGAGCTTTGTGTTTACACTGTCTCTGGGCTTCCCTTGAAGCTGGGTCATTTGACTGGAGAGACACTAGAGGCATGAAATCAAATCGTAAGGAGAGGGTAGCTGAGAAAGAATCAGGGTGATTTGGGGGGCTGGAGAGATGGCTAAGTAATTAAGAGTACTTGCTTGCAGAGGACCCAGACTTGGTTCCCAGCACCCACATGGTGGCTAACAGCCATCCATACCAGTTTCATGGGATCCAGTGCCCTCTTTGAGCATCCCTGGGCACTAGGTACACATGCAGTGCACATACATACTTACATGCAGGAAAAAAAACTGATGCACATAAAGTAAAAATGGACAAATCTTTTTTAAAATTTATTTTTTTTTATTTGATGTGCATGGGTGTTTTGCCTGCATGCATGTCTGTGTGAGGGTGTCAGGTCCCCTGGAACTGGAGTTACAGACAGTTGCGAGCTGCCATGTGGATGCTGGGAATTGGTCCTCTGGAAGAGCAGTCAGTGCTCTTAACTGCTGAACCATCACTCTAGCCCCAAATGGACAAACCTTAAAAATACTAATCAGGGTGAATTCACATGTGAAGGATCTGTCTTTTCCACTTTGGTGTCTCGACATCACCTACATGGGAGCTTGTGTGAATGGTGCTCCAGGAGATCTCACAAACACAGAGGGCCATAATGGGAGCAGCAGGAAGTTTCAATGTACACTACTATAGCATGCCATAAATATTAGCATCTGATTTCTAAAAATATATCAAATTGTTAAATATACAGTGCATATAATGATAAGGTGTGAAGGACTATATATTTTAAGTTTTGCCTGTTTTTACACTAAAATCCGTTTTGATTTTAGAATCAATGGTCATGAGAACTGTGCGTCATTGCTGCTGGCGGCTATAGATTCCAGCATCGTCAGTTGTAGGGATGACAAAGGCCGGTGAGTGATGCAGAGGTGGCATGCTTTTGATCTCAAGTCTTGGTCTTTGTTTTGGGTTGTAGAATAGTAAGCCATTTGCTTTTATTTTTATATACACCTATTTTTGGCAGTGCTTAGAACTGAATCCAGGACCTTAGACAAACTTAGACCAAGCTCCAGCTCCAATCCATAGAGTCTTGCTGTGTAGCTCAGCCTGGCCTTGAACTAGCTATGAAGCCCAGGCTAGCCTCAAACTCAGACCCTTCTTGACTCTACCCTGCTGAGTGCTAGAATCACAGACATGGATGATGCTTGGCCAAAGGGGAAAATTTTTAATTGAGAAAGTAGTACATAGTATGTTTTTATGTCCTGGAGATCTTACCTTACTTTTTAAAGCTGCATGTTATTTCATTGAATGAATACATAGCATGTTGCTTAGCCTGACTTCTTTAGAAGAATATTCATGTTGCTTTCAATATTCTATTTCTAAGAAGTAGCACAGTGAATACTTGGGTGTGAATCTGTTTACATGGCTGAGTATATACAGGAAATGGAGTCCTTGAGTGGAGCTGCTTCATTAAGGCTAATGTCTTTTCCGTTTTGATGAGTAGTAATGTCAAGCTCACCTCCCCAAATCACTCCACCATCTGCATTAGGTTATGTAGGCTTATAAGGTTTTTAGCAAACCAACCAATTACCTACAAACTATCCCTTAATGTTAAAAGTGTCTATCTCATAGACAAGTGAGATCTCACTAGAACTCAAGATTAGAAGGTCGGAATGGTGCTGATTTCCTTATCGGAGTCATTGCATGCATGACCTCCCCCTGTCCCCCCCCCCCAAATCTAAGGGGTACCGTCCATATAGGTGACACTTCAGCGGCCACCTTGAATGGTTCTAAGACAGGACCATCATTTCCATCAACCCAGAAGCTTTGTGTCTTTAGACAACGTGTCTCTTGATAGTCGCTGCCACGTTTAAAGGCAGTCAATTCATGCGTGTTTGAAACCTGCAGGACTACGCTCCATGCAGCAGCCTTCGGTGACCATGCGGAGTGCTTGCAGCTGCTTCTGAGACACGATGCTCAAGTGAATGCTGCGGATAATTCAGGGAAAACAGCATTGATGATGGCTGCTGAGAACGGGCAGGCAGGCGCGGTGGGTACGTACCTAGGCTGTGGACTTGAAATACTGTCAGACAGAGACGCCAGCGCTCTGCTAGCATGGACATCTGAAAGGGTCCACTCAGGTTTACTGGAGTCAGGTTTATGTGCTCAGTCGTCTTCAGCTCTTTGTGACTGTGTCATTGGAAGACTACAGCAAAGTAAACTAATCCTTGAGTGAAATGTCTCAACATTTAGAAGTAAAACATACTAGCAGAGTCATCTTGACTGGAAATACTGACACTGTACTTGGATTTAGCCCAAAAGCTGAGGAGTGGTGGAATGGTGAAACTCTGGGGAACTATGCCCAACCAGCTCCCGTTTGAATGAAACAAATATGGCATCAAACTGTTCCTTCTTTGCAAACATGAAATCTGAGTGTGGGCTGTACTGATGTTAGTGTTGTTTTGTGGCCAGCACCCAGTCTAAGTTACTCTCTCTTGGTTTTGTCTATAGATATTTTGGTGAACAGTGCCCAGGCTGACCTGACTGTGAAGGATAAGGACTTGAATACTCCCTTACATCTGGCTATCAGTAAAGTATGTAACGGGTTTAAAACATTGCTGCTTACTGTTGCGATCGCAGTAATAATACCACAGGATCTCCGGTCCTCCTGGGTCCTAAGTAGCATGGCTTTTACTTAAATGACCATTTCCCAGGACACTGTCAACTGTACATGGACATGGAGTGGGAGAAGGAAGGGGCAGAATCCCTGGTGGGTGGATATGCCTGTCACTCATCAGAGTGAATGATGAGGACGGGCCCGATGCATTTGCTACTTGCAATACCACCTCAGTCCCCCATCTCGATTGCGTCACTCTATCTGTTTCCCTGGCTACGGTACCACATTTTGGCACCACACAACAGGGTAAGACATTAGCGACGTGGCTTATAAACTCTAAGCAGTTTCCATTGAGTTCTGTTTGAAGACACTGTGAGAACACAGCCCCAGATCAGACCACTGCCGAAGCAATATCCATGTACGTTGTCGCTGTTTTCTCACGCGCACATCAATGCAGAGTATATGGTAGATTTTTGTCTTTGATGAAAGGCACATACAAATGCCTGTATGTGTGATTGTTACAAACTGCATTGTGTTACAGTGCCAGGTGACTCCAGCGGTGTCACAAGTCTCAACTGTTCCTCTCATTGGTTATATTTTTTTATATCCGTGCCCTGGGAAGAACATGGAAAGAACAGATGTGATCAGGATCTGGAAGTTTATGTCAAAGCACAGTGTGTTAGTGGCGGGGACTACTGTGCTTTTCAGACACCCTCATATGAAGGAATCGCTTGAGAATGTCATTAAAACACAGATTCTCACCAGGCATGGTAGTACATGCCTCTAACCCCAGCAGTCTAGAGACTGAGGTGGGAGAATCAAGGGTTCAAAGCTAGCCTGGATTCCATAGTCAGACCCTATCTCAGAAAACAAAAAAAAAAATGCATGTTCTTTATTAGGTCTAAGTTGGCCTAAGATTTTCTTTTTCTTTTTTTTGTTTTAGACGGGATTTTTTACTGTCTCTGTGTGCCAGGGAGAGTCAACATTTCTAACTCTCAGATGATACTAATGATGGTGGTCTATGCCCTTAATTAGCAAAGACGTAGTCATCCATGACCCTAGACCTAATAGTGGATATTTTAATTATCAAGCATCTATTGTCATAAAATCCAGAGATATCTGTATTTTAGGTTGAGGGGGGGAAAAAAAGCACACTCAGAAACAGGGCTTCCTTGGAGCATCAAATGAAATGAAGGTAAGTGACACAGATCTGGGGTGTTGTGGGAGCTCCGGAGATGGATCACTGCAATGGTAATGGAAGGTTTGAAGAAGGAGGAACCTGATGTATTGCTTAAAAAGCAGTGCTGCAGGATTTAAAGGGTACTGCTGATGCTGCACTCCGACACTCACTGACCTGCTACGCCAGCATCTGCTTCCACTCTCTGGACATTAATTTTAAAAATGACCCTGGAAATATTAATATTAAATATGAATATCTTAGGTCAGTAACATGTTAAACAAGTCCCAACAGGCCCCATGTAGAAGCTGAAGAGTGTCTTCGGCCCATTTGCTTTTTAGAAAAGGAACTGCTCAGAAAATAATCCTGAATGTTTTCAAGCAGAGGACGCTGGGACTCAGTGGAGAGTACGATCAAGTCAACAGTCGGGAACGTTGCTGTATCTCTGCCTCATGTGTCCTGTTTTCTCCTTCCTAGGGCCATGAGAAGTGTGCCTTGTTAATACTTGACAAGATACAAGACGAGAGCCTTATTAACGCGAAAAACAGCGCACTGCAGACGTGAGTGACAGCTGCAGCTTGACGTGAGCCCAGAGTCACGGGCCTTATTTTTATTTATTCTTTGGGAGCTTCTTACGTGTATACAATGAAATGTGGTCATTTCTACCACCGTTTTCCTCCTCCAGCCGACCCAGATCCCTTCAGCATGTTACCTTCCCAACTACATGCCTCTCCCTTCCCAACTGCATGCCTCTCCCTCCCCAGTTAACCCATGAAGTCCAGTTTGTGTGTGTTGATGTGGACCATACAATGGAGCATGGGAAACCCACCGGTGGCTACATCTGCCAAAAAGAATGACTCCCCCCTGTAACCCTAGCTATCCACTGCAAATAGCTCCTCAGTAAGGAGCAGGGCCTAGAGAGCCTCATCTGTTCCATATAGGTTGGGATTTTGCCTGGATTGATCTTGTACAAATCTTATGCAGAAAAGCACAGTTACTGTGAGTTCATGAGTACAATGGCTGTGCCATGTCCAAAAGACAGCATGCCCCAGCTCCGCTCCCCATCCCCTGGCTCCTCCATTTCCACCATCCTCTCTGAGCTGTTCCCTGAGCCTTGGCCTGTCGGGGAGGGGTGATAAAGGCAAGGCCAGAGTCTTAGTATTTATCTAACACACATTCAGAGCCTGCTCTGCACTAGTCTGGCTCCGAGAAGCAGAGCTGTGAGCGTGCTGACTCTTCATGAAGTTTATGTATGCACATCTGCAGTGTTGACTGGGCGTACCTGCTCTTATTTAGAGCCCTTATTTTGATACAGCTCTTAGGATTTGTAAGTTCTTTGTTCTCTGTACAGGCATTTCTGTGCTTCATTATAAATTTAGTGAGCTTTTAGAGAAATCTTCTGGGCTTATGAGCTGACATATTTGGGGAAACTGTTTGTATTATGTATTAGCATTATGTAGTCTGGCTGGAAAACATCAGGTTTATAAATCAGGTTCCCAGAATACATTTGAACAGTGTCTAAGCTATTTGTCGTGATTATATTTTAATATAATTCAGTGTAACCCTCAGTGTGAAGGATCTGAAAAACTGCTTCGTTTTCCATTTTGGGAAATTACTTATGCATTTGTGTTAAAGGCAAAGAATATTAGTGTTTTTTTTAATTTAAGATTGTTAAAGGGCACAGCACAATATGCTGAGGGTGACACTCTTTTATAAGGTACTGTAACCCAGTGAGACATCTATGAACATGCACTAATAAAAGGATCTGAGAGTACAGATTAATACCACTCATCTCAGTGAACTGTATGAAACAGGGACCCAAATTAGCCAGCCTTCTACAAAGCACAGCAGAGCTTGAATTCTTCCAGCCTTCTCTGTACTGTCACCAAGACTGTTTAAGATGTAGACTATTTATAACACTTGCAGAGAGATCGGGGCCAAACACATAAGAATAGCTGGATCCATAATACCTGGAAAAGATACGGTCAACATTGCTTTGTTTCAGAAGCAGAAACAACACTGTACTGTTTGTAGATTCTTAGGTACATCTTCCTTTTAGTGACATAAGTTAACCAAAATGCCACATTTTTTTTTTTTTGCTGTTAATTAGTTTTCCTTTATGTCAATTACCTGAGAGAATCATAAAGACAAAGGGCTTGTTTTGGCTCACAGTCTTGCATGTTTCAGTCTATGATTGGTTGACCCCTTTACTTTGCACACGGCAGCATATCTTGTCAGGGAACACATAGCTATTCACTCGTAGGACAAAGAGAAAGTGGGAAGGGCCGGCGTGCCTTCAAAGACGTGCTCCAGTGCCTTGAAAATTCTCAGTGGGCCCCCTCTTACAGGATCCACCCTCTCCCACCTCCACTAAGCCTTTAGCACACTGCTTTGGAAGATCCCAACTATACCACTCCCACAAACATGTATCTCGACTGATGCTCGGTGTTGTCTTCCAGACCCCTCCATATCGCTGCCCGCAATGGCTTGAAGGTGGTTGTTGAGGAGTTGCTGGCCAAAGGAGCCTCTGTACTTGCTGTCGATGAAAATGGTAAGTATGAAAAATTAACAGTTGCTACAGGTTGTGTTGGTTGAAGCTAGAGCACATGAGAAAGTTAGGAGCTGCGTAAGAGCCAAGAAGCAGTTTCTTCCCCGTGGAAGTGTCTTATGTGTAAGAAATCAAACCCAGGTTATTTGTCCTTTCTGTCTTTCTGTACAACAGTTGTCTACCTGCAGCCCACCATCACTGTCCGTGTGGCATGTAACATTACCAGCTGAACATATTTTGTTCAAATAATTTCAGGCATGCCAAAAGCCTTTCAGCTTGGCCATGGGAATTCCAACTGCATACACTAAGGAGTGAGAGGGACACAAGTCATTAGTGGTACACTCCAGGGCTCAATGGAAACAGATATTTGCACTTTTGGTTCATTCCTAGATCAAATGTTTTTGTAAAGTACAAATCAGGACTCACATCTCTCGTATAGAAAGTAGAGAAACATGAATGGAATGTTTACTGAGGTCTAGGCCGGAAGTTTCTCCTGTCCTGTATGACTTGCTTTCCCTAAATGAGCTTATGCTTGTCCAAAATCTTCCACTCCGCTTGCTGCATCACAAAAACTAATGAAGACCAGAATCCTAATAAACGACCATTGTATGCACAATCCCACTTAACCTTGGGAAGCAGAAGAGGAACTTCTGGATATCTATGAATTTAGTAATTTTTGCAACGTGACATCTCAGTAAAGTATTCGGATATATTAATGCTACTCAGTGAGCTGCTTAGTTACAGGTATTGGACAACAGCCATGCTGACATCTTAGCTGATGCTTCACTTCTGTCTCTACAGCCCCATGTCTCGTAGCATGAACCCTGCTCTCTCCCCAGCCTGGCTCGTCTAGGAAGTACAGAGAGTTCTTTTTATCCGTAGCCTGAGCTTTCCCAGCTTACTCTCCTCATCTTTAGCAGCACTACATACCTTAAGCTTAGCATGAAGAAGCCCACCGTTCTCCAAAATGAGATACTAGAATAAATGGGTGTTGGCATGCCCTTAGGAGTATTCAGTCTGGATCTGTGGATCCAGAAGCTCTGTGTGAGTCAGCCTGCTCTTCTCAGAGTCTAGCTGTGCCCAGTGGCTGGGAACGTTTGGAGACCACTTTATACCACACTGCACTAGTAATTCCTTTGCTCATCACTGCTGTTCCAGGAATGGAATGTTAGGACACCTGGCCCTATTCATTGTCCTCACTCTGGAAAGATGAATAATCTCTTTGGGGCTGAGAGTGCAGAGGGCCCCAGGTCTAGTGACTTTGGCCAGGACAGTTCCTCGGATGGACTGAGCAAGCTCACTGCTCACTGTGGGAGGGGATCTTGGGCCCACAGAATAAAAGTGTGATAATGATAGCAAGTATATCCAAAGAGCAATGCACTCCTTCATGGTGTGTGCAGGTCCAGTTTTCTAATGAGTTTCTGGAGCCCCGAGTCTGAATGATGGCGTCACCCCACTTAATTATGGCAAACCGTGATTTGTCCCACATTCCTGATAGTTCAGATTTGTGACTTTAGCTGGTGAGGTGACTTTTTTTTTTTAAGGTCTGTTAAAATTCTCTTAAATGGTCATGAGAGTATTAATTACTGACCTCTTCAAATAGTTTTGGTGTTTTATAATAGTAAACTGGTGTGTGCTTTCTATGAAGTTTATATAAAGTGACACCAGCCCTTGGTTTTACCCTTTCTGGGTGACACACACTTGTCATGGAAAGGGACTCCACTCCTCTGCCAGGTCTGCGGCTCATGGTGTGCATTGCTGCCCGTGGGCTCTCCCCTGGGATGTCCTGTTGCTAGTGGTTGTGGCTTGTGTCCCCAAGCTCCTTTCCTTGCCACACACTTCTGTTCCCTAGATGAAGGCTGGAATCTGCTAACTTGGAATAATACTGTGCTTTCTGTAGACATGTGACCCCCAAACCAAAACCAGAACCTCCCTGAAATGTCGCCCCCTCCCTGCCCCACTCCAGTCTCACAGCAGCATGACTTGTGAGACGGAACTCCTCTTATCTGGCATGAATGCTAACTCAACATGCATCTCCTCTCGTGAGGTTGTAGGAGATGTACTGTGGAATGCTGTGCAGCTCCGGACCTCCAGGACTAACCACTGCCTTGTCTGCATTTACGCCCAGGTCATACCCCGGCCCTGGCTTGTGCTCCTAACAAAGACGTGGCTGACTGCCTGGCCCTCATTCTGGCTACCATGATGCCTTTCTCTCCTCCCAGCACAGTGACGGCTGTCAACCTGGTTTGTTTTAGAAAAGACAGTTTGAGCAGGACGACCCTCCCCTCCAGTCTGGGTAGCAGAGCTAGTCTGTGCAGTAACAACTTGGGCTCTGAGGATGGGTACAATGAGAATGATTCTGATTCGGAAACGTTCTAACTCTGGACTGCAAAGGCATTTCCTCCATTGCCTGTGTTGCAGAAAGGGATGGAAGCTTGAATTCCAGAATTATGCTGTATTCAAGTACTTGAGGCCAAGCTTCCAGAAACCAGTAGAAAAGGAATCCGTCTAACCAAAAGAGGGCAGCTAGGCTGTAGGCTGGAGCAGAGAGGCCTGCCTGGGTTGGGTTTTGTTCCATATTTTCTTTAGGTGTAAGGTCCTTCTATGAAAGCCTACCTCTGATTTTAAGTAAGGAAAATTTCTAAGTGTTTAATTCTTTGTCTTTGGGGATAACGCAACAGAGAGACAAGTATTCAGTCTAAAGAGTTCCTTTTTCATGTACTCACCAGTGAGTTCTGTGAGGTCTAGCAAGTGACGTTCGTGTCCCCTGGGAGGGGAGGGAAGAGCGGATAGGAAATGCCTGCACCCTCTTCTCACTCTGGTGTTTACTTCCTCACTAGAAGCCAAAGGTCAAAGTTCATCTTCAGATGTAATGCCTATAATCATCCTCTTAAGGGAGTCCACCTGACCCCGCCTCCTCATAGGAAGCATGTAACTACCCACAACTTCTTCCCAAGATCTTGGCTAAAGTTGCCAGATGAATGTGAACCTTGACCATGTTTTCTTGTTAAACACAAAGTAGCACCCAGGGCTCTCCTTAAGAAATCTGTGAGTAATTTTTCAATGGAGTAATGGATCCCAAATTTATCCAATAGCATTTCAGGTGAAATTATATTGTGCCAAAACTTGAAACAATATGCAAGTCAAATAGGAAATTGCCGTTTAGTGAGTTTGCTCTTAAATGAAAATGCTAACTTCTGTAAGGGTGTCAGGGCTGGCGCTGTCCTTCAACGATAGAATAGGAAAATAATTGCTCAGTCAAGGTCCTGGCAGAGGAGTGACAGTTCTCCTGTGGAAGGGAACCGAGAAAGTGAACGCAGAAACAGTTGATGTGGAAGCGCAAGCCAGCTGCCTGTTGTTGGTCATGAAATCAGCATTGTGAATACTGTGTCTGCTCCCTCTGCCAAAGCCTCTAGGTCAAACGGACCCCGCTCCTCACCTGGAACAGCTGTACAAAAGGAAGAATGAGACTTTAAGAAATACGCACATATACACGCACACACGTGTGTGTATTTATGTATGTTCTCCATCCACCAGCTACCCATGAGGACCAAAATGCTTCTGCCTAAAATGGGAGATTTTGAACTTTTTTCTTTCTAAATGCAAGTGACAACTGCAGTAGCTTTTCTATGGGGTTAAAATGTAATCATTTTTTTTTTGCATACCAGTCTTTATTGTAGTTTGTATTTCTAACGGCACAGATTTCTAGTTGCTGGCTTGACATTTGTAACTGATGATGTGTTGACCACAGGTTTTGGTTTTTGTGTTGTTTTCAAACTAGAGAAGATGTCTGTATACTTTGATGTAAATGTGTTTATATTTATTTGAAATGAAACAAATGCTGAGGAAATATCCACTGTTTAGGCGCTCTCTCTCTCTCTCTCTCTCTCTCTCTCTCTCTCTCTCTCTCTCTCTCTCTCGTTGCTATGTACCTTACTTAGAATAATAAAATTAAGTGGGAAAATACCCCCGACTCCAGGCTAGCCAGTAGCTCTGGGGTAAGCCCAGCATTTCCCACTACTACCAGCTCACCCTCAGGTCTGTTCGCTGCTTGCCCCATGCTGTAGCCATGGAGAACCCTTCTGTGAGATGAAAACTGATGTCGCAGATCGTATACACAAAGGTAGCCCAAAGAAAGACCCAGAGGCTACAGAAACTACACCAAAAGTGTCACATGGTCCTGACACTCAAGGGGAACTCTGCCAAGTGTGGGCACTGTGCCAAGACAAGGAATTGAAACCAAACACATAGGCAGAGGCCCGAGTGCTGTGTTCCATGTGCGGAAGAGTCAGAAAAGAGCTCTGGAGCAGTGGGGCACAGCTTCTCAGTGTTTTACAGTGGGTTCTGTCTTCTCCCTCGATTTCTCTATTTTATAGTATTCTGAGAGTTTTTAAAACAGTGCTGTGGCACATCCGGATGAGACCCAGACAATGTATGCTCTTGTTTCCGTCAAGCTTGGAGACCTCACCCTTACTCTTTACTATCCTGGATTCAATTAAAACTCACGTTGGTTCTTCACATGTGACAACTCGCTTGGAGGTTTTTATAGAACTGGTATTGAATTTATCAAACAAATCTTGCACCAGCAACATTTTTTTACATTCTTGGAGTGAAGGTGTGATGTATCCCTCCATCTGTTCTTTTTGTTTAGAGCAGGTGCGTTTTTAACAAGTAGACTGACTGCTAATGAGCAGCAGTGACCTTATCTTTAGGGAACCCTGCAGATTAAGGGAGCACTCATGCTGAAGAAGTGTGATGTACTGTGCTGTCCTGTTCTAGAAGTGAGTGGAAGTCTTGCTGGGTTGGCATTCAAAGCAGGAAACGAAATGCCTGCACTGGTAGTGACGTGACGCAGCCGAGAGCGAGGGGATCATTTCAGCAAAGCACTGTCCTAGCTGGAGCCATGGTGCCATGGAGCTGCGCTGCCCTTCCCTGGCTCTTTCTGATAGAGGGCGGACAGAGGAACACAATGAAATCAAGCTTACAAAGAGCCATTCTTCCGAGTTGGTCTGTCTGTCTGTCTTTCTCTCCTCCTCTGGCTCTGTCTCTCCCTACCCCCCCCCCAACCCAATAAGACCAAATTTTTTTAAAGAAATAACTTTTAAAAACTATAACTTCTATGTATTTCAGTTGTCTCATAAATGTTTGCAACATTGCTTTCTGAGAAAAATGTTTTTTTAGTAGAGTCTGAGTTGCTCAACGCTTTTACCTAAGTGCATGGTTTTTAGATTGTATGTTAACCACAGCCACAAGGACCATGTTTGATTGCACTTACCTTTTCACTGGTGTCTGCTTAGCTCTGGTAAATTCATTACTATCTCCAAATTGCCTAAAGTCCTAGTAAATAATAGCTCAGGGGATTTCTATTCATCACTACTAAAAGGGCACCATAGTATGTTTGGTACTTTGGGCAGTAAGCGGCCACGGGACTTACTGTACCGTCTCTCTAGAACAAGCACACCGATAGATTGGCTGCACTAGTTACGCTCGTGCGAGCGAGCGAGCAGCTGGGTTTGCGCATCCGTTGTGCTGGTTGAGGAACTCATCCCTTTGTGGTCTTGTAACATGACGTTAGAGTGCCTTTCATATTTGTATATCCTGGAAATGTTCCGTGAAACGTTTTTGTATTTTTTTCCTTTGAGTGTTATTGGAGCAATATAATCCTAGTGCATTTTCCTTTCTTTGAATGTACCAAGTGTCTCCTTTCCGGTTTCTCCCCTTCTCTGTTTTGAAATGAAAATGCTTCAGTTTTCTATAGGAATTATGTTTGGCTTTGCAGTGCTAAAATGCTTTCTTCTTACAGAACTGTAAACCATAGGTCAGTATTATAGAGGAACAGCGTTTTAAGATAGTGACAATCTGAGCGTGTGTGTAAAATGTAATTCCGTGTGTTTCCTATGCAGTGACTGGGGATTCATTGCAAGTATCCTTTGTTTGGTAGTTTTGTCTACAGACTACGCTTTAGCATGTGCAATATACCCTTGCAAAGCACGATGACACACATCTTGCTCCAGTGTTATATTTTGTATGACGTATTTGTAACAGCATAAACTATTATGTGATGATTTCAGTGGGATTTTTGTCTGTATGTTTAAAATGTAAATGGGAGTTGAATGACTTTGGTGAATGTCATGAGTGTAAAAACGAGGCAAATGGCTTTCAGTTCAGTGAAGGACTTTGAACCAGTCTGACTCTCTCCAAGCACAGTTTAGTACTTTGCAACTACTGAATGCTTTAATAATGGAATGAAGTACTTACCTGTAATATACTATGGACATGCATTCAGATGGTTATTTTTACAAATAAAAACGGTACAAATATTGTTGCAATTTGTGTTTTCTTTGATTATTCAGATTTGTGCTTTTTCAAATTATGCTAATTTAAATCTTTGCTCCCAACTCCAAACCATATTCTGAAAATAAGAAAGCAGCCTCCAGATTTGTTATTTAGGCTTACATTATCATGCCAAAAGATGAGATTCAAACCTACGTGTTATGTTCATTATATTTACTTATACCTCCAACATTTTTCATAAAGAAGTTCAGGTGAATTATAACAAAAGTCATGTGGTAAGCCTGAAGCAGAAAATTCACGCAGTTATGGGGCTCATCAAGCTTGACACAGTAGCTGTGACAGAAGGTGAGGTTCCTGTAAACTTCCGTGTGGTGAGAAGGAAGTGGGATAATTCACATATATCAAACAGGAGGAAATCATGTAGGTCCTCACACACACAAAACTTATCTCCTGCATCGCCGCCGGCACCACTACCACGTGTGCCTTGATGGAAGCGAATGTCTCTGCCGGTGCGCTCGCTCCTTAAAGGTAGACCGCAATTGGCTTCTCCGTCTGTTCTAAGTCGTGTCCCCCTCCCCGGTTATTAACTTTGAGGACAGTCCCTGGAGGAGCCGAGGAACAAACCTGATGGTGATGTCTCCAGCTACTGGGAAAGATTTGGGGTGTGTGGCTTGCCCATGTTCCCCGAATCACAGTGTCACAGAACATGGCATCTCAGTTCTTAAAGACCAGTCTTGTCACCAGCTTTTTCGTGAAGAAAGTGAATTTCAGAGACGTTTTCCATCCTGCTCAGGTTTGCAGAGCTAATGATATGACCACACAGTCTATGTCTCTAGATCTCTCTCTCTCTTCTGTGCTATTCTGCCAGAGAGGGTTTGTTTTTTCTAACAAAGGTGTTCTGGAAAGCTTTGTGTTCAATCTTGCCTTTATTCTTTATCAAAATATACAAATCTGGATTTTCCATAAGGACTGTAAATCATGAACCATAACATAGGTGAATGTTTGCTGTCCATTGAGAACGAACAGTATATTAGTTACATGTAGCTGTGTAACAAATGCCCCCAAACTCGGTGGCTTAACAATAAATGTTTATCATTCTCGTAGTTTCCGTTGATCTATCATGGTTACTTTAGGTCTTCTGCTACAGAGTTTCTAATATAATCCAAGGTTGACCCATTTCTAAGCTACACATACGGTTATTGGCAAGATTCTTCATAGCTTGTTGGATGAGGGCCTTGCTTTCTTCATGACTCATGGAAGCTTTTGCTGAGTGGACCTTTCCAAAGTGAAGCTCATGATGTGTCTTCCCGCAGGAGATCAGGCAAACTGAGAAAACCTGAAGAAAGAAAAAACAAAACATAGCTCTGGCTTTTGTTACTGAGTCTTGGAAGTGATTTTGCACCATTTCCCTCCTATTGACTAGAAATAGGTTATAGATCCTGTCTGTGGTCAAGGGCATAGGATTGCTGAAGGAATGAGGAGCAGGTGGCAGAATTCACTGGAGCTCCTTGTCACACTGTTGTCACAGTGTCCTCAGAAGGTGTGGCACTATCCTAGAATGCCTTTTCCAGGCATGGCTGTGGCGGGAATTGTTTCCTTGCCTCCATAAACGCCTTTCAAGAATAATACAGAGATCCCAATGTTATTTTTACCCCATAAGCAAGCAACTCTGGCCTCTCCTGCAGTATAAGTATGTCGATATACTTCCTTGTCTTCAAATTGCTTATCAAATGGTCCTTCTCTGGTTTCATTCAGTGGGATTAGAGCCTCACATCTCCATCCTTCACTTAATGTGTCCCAGAGTTAGCTTCGAGGACTCAGGAGCTTTCAGCTTAGAAGGCTATTAATGCGGTGTAAAGCCTTGTGGGTAAATGCACTCTATGGATTGTCTTTTTAGCATATTTCACTCTGAAGGTACATTGACTGTGAGGTAAAGAGCATTCCCAACCTCCCAGGAAGTAGTTGGAAGTGCATGGGCATTTGTGGTTGGCTCAGTGGAGACAGAATTGGAGAGGCTACTAACAGCATCTACTCTTTGGAGGCTTGGGGATTCCAGATGTGCCACCCAGTTCAGTAACCAGCTGTTCCACATCCCACCCACAATGCCAATGGTCCCTTCCTCTTCCGCTCACCAAATTACTCTCCTCTTGTTTCTCAGTCATTCCTTCATCAACTTATTGCCTGTGAAACTAGTCATATTTCTTTATTTCCGCAAGGAATCCTATCCACAGGCTCTGATACGTGTTCCATCTAAAGGAGAGTTTTCATTAGAAGGTCATCTAAGCCCAAGTATCCTGGTTTTTCACCGGAAGGGATCACGTACAGGTGCGTGACTGGGCAGCATCATGAATTCAAGGTGAGTATTTAATTCCTCTATTGGTAAGCACACACACACACACATGTGCACACATGCATAGTCCCTGTCTTAAGCAAGGATGAGTATGTCTGCTTTCAGGTGAGGAAACTTCTGCTTACAAAGATAGAAGGAGGCGTGGCCCGGTGTCATAAAGTGTGGAAAGACAACACCGTGGGTTCTAGACACTGGTGGACACAGTCTCTGTCTTTAAGTGACAATTGGAGTGTGCTTGGATTCAGGAAGGAAGTTATACTTTTCAAAAGTAAAATCACGCAAGTATTTAAAGGACAAAAAGGGTACCTGTGTGCACATTCACTTGATGGAGTGTTACCAGTAGCCTTTGTCTAGAGGGTATTTCCAGATCTTGGTATCTTGTTCAAGGAACTGAAGAAGTACACACAAATTTCAAAGTAGCAAGAGATTTTATTCAGAAAGAAAATGCAAGTACAGAATAGATGCGTCTCAAGCAAACAAGAGGCCGTGAGTGAGATTTACTCAAGAGCACTGGGTTACTGTCTGCAGCTGCCTTGTATGGGCCCAACGGGGAGAGGGGTTGGCTACTAAGGTGTGAGATATAGGTGATTTCATTGACAGGCTTCCATAAGCCTTTGATTACTGTGCATCTTTCCCATGATGCATCTGATTTTAATATTACATACACCCATAGGCATAATATAGTAAATAAGAAAATTTCCCCTAAAAGTTCATTCAAAGGAAGCAGTTTGCCTTTCTGTACATGCACCTAAAACCAGTTTAGGCCGGTTTGGCCTATTCTCCTTACAGGATATGTTTAGGATGTGTTTGCAGAAAAACTGCATTATTTGGATCAGGGTCTCTGTGCAGTGTGGTGCAGGTTGGGGATCTCGGGTTGCTGAATGCATTGTTAGGAAGGGGGTAGATGTACAGCTCAAGTCAAGTGGGGTTCTGTATTCCTGAGTTATCTCTGTGCTGGCCTGCCGCTGAAGTACCTGCAACTTTGAGAGGCTTTTATTACTCGTTATTTTTATTTTTTCTTATTTTTCTTATTTTCTTTCCTTCTTTTTAAAAGACAGATTCTCACTATGTAGCCCAGGCTGCTTGGCCTTGCACTCTCCATCCTCCTGCCTCAGCCTCCTGAGTGCTGGGATTACAGGTCACACTACCATGTCTGGTGTATTTGCTGGTCTGTCTTATTGTTTGGTTTCCTAAGAAAGGTAAGTACTGAAGTTCAGTTCTTAACCACAAGAAGTTGTTAACTCTGGAACTATCAGGCAAAAGAGATTGTCGAGGAGGGAGTTCGAGGTTTATCCACATGAGAGCAATTACTTCAGAAGGTCAGTTTAGACCGGACAGGGGCTCTTCTCTGGGTTTGGCAACACAGACTCATTAGGATCTTTTGTGAGAACAGATGTGTCAGAGTGGTGTAGACAGCCATCCAAAAATAATGGGCCAAGGAGAGAAAAAGATGGGAGGAGGCAGAAGTCACTGGAAAAGGATGTGGAGACGAGAAGAGCATTTTTTTTTTTTTTTTTTTTTTTTTTAGGTAGAAAATAGAGCATACTGATGGTGAAGGAGAGACCTACGGGGGAGCTGGAAGGTGTTTTGGACAGGACAGGAGGTTCAAGTTTGGAAAAACTGTGGAGTAGGCTTCAGAACACTTAAGATTTAGAGCATGAATTTTAAATATGCAATCATCCTTAGGGGCCTTTTCACAGATGTTGGGATGCAGGCATAGAATAACTTGAAAGTAGAGTTCGACCAGGGATAGAGCTTTAGCAGGTGAGCAGAACTGGAGGAAGGGCAGGGGAACTAATTGTCTGTCAAGGCCATGAATCCTAAACCAGGTCGGTAGGCATGCTGAAATGTGAGGGAGGCGATGCAGCATGTTTTCAAAGGCGGTACAGTCAGTGGGCTGAGGTGCAGAGATGGGAGAGTGGTTGAGTAATAACACAGCATTGGTGAGCTGGCTTCGGGTTCTCAAGGGGGAAAGTCCACAAGTTCTACAGTTCCGATAATGAAAACACCCAGGGTACTAGCCATGGGTGGTAGGGGGCGATTAAAAGGAACACACTGGAGGGAAGAGCCAAGTCCTGGAGGACTCGATGCAGCTGACAGGGTGTTCAGGTAGTGCTTGCTATACAAGTCTGACCACCTGAGTTTGGATTCCCAGCACCCGCACAGAAGACAGGTGTGGTAGTATAGGTCGATAGCCCTAGAGCTGGGTGGACGGAGGCAGGAGGATTTCCCCAGAAATCTCTGGCTAGCCAGTCCAGTCAGTTGGTGAGCTCTGGCCCCTGAGCTCAAACAATAATGTAGAGACCTGTAAAAGAAGACACCTGATGTTGACCTCTGGCCTCTAAATGCACATAAACACATGTGCACCTGTACAGACATTACACACACACACACACACACACACACACACACACACACACACACATATATACTGTACACATGTAGACACAAAAATTTTAAGTATTAAAAATTATTTTTAAAATTCCAGAGAGTGGCAATATGACAAATGGCTGAAGAGCACACGATCTGAGCAGAATTGAGAAACTCAGGCTACACTAAAATTCAGTACTATTCAGGTATTTCACTACCAGTAGAAACACACTCAGATCTGATTTATTGTCAGACTGAAGACTGGTTTTAGGATTAAGCTGAAGCTTTTAAAGGGAAAAAGAATAGCCCTTGACCGTGATGCAATGACAGGTCTTAAGAGCATACGGTTTAACCTGAATGTATTTTCCAGGCTCCTCAGAAACCATGACAGATGGCTCAGGGCTGAACGGTGAACAAAAGGAGCGTGTGGACCTGACAAACATCTTAGAGATAATAATGAAAGATTGAGTCCTTCCCGGTGGGCCTTCCACGGAGAACAAAAGACTAAAATTAGTGGAATTCAGTGTTACTCTTTAAGTGAAAACTAAACATGCTTTAAAACATCACATTTTCCTTTAAAAATGAACTTGCAATGAAAAAAAATAGTTAATGTGGGTTCTGATTCCTTTGGAATTTCTTTTTTTTTTTTTCAGAAATAGCTTTACTTCTAATGCCATGTTTGTATTTTATATCCATCTTAGGTCTGCAATTTATCCCTGGCTATTGTATTATGATTTAAAGTCTGTAGAGATGCTGTTACAGGACCATTACCTGTTAACTCATTGATTTTCTGCTGAACTTCATTCACAAGAGGCTATACCTTAGCATGTAAATTTTGATCAGGCTGCTGGGCACATTTTGTTTTGGCATCAGCGTTGAAACTGCTGATAAAGAGCCCAGTTGGTGCCATCTGGGAGCTTGCTTTGTGATGTCACAGCTGACAATAGAAATTAGAGTGAGAAAACCAATTAATTTCTCACAGTGCATTTCAGATATTGAAAAAGAAAAGCCTTTGAAGAGTGCTAACAATAGCTCCTAGAGAGAAGAGCATCTTTCCTGGTGTGTATTAACGATCCACCCACGTCATCCATGCCACCAGCCTGACGGTGGATGTGCAGTGCAGGGGAACAGCTCGCTAAAATGTCACTTGTGATTAGAACTTTCACGCCACACATGAAGAGCCACCTTATTCAACTGCTCAGGCTGCTTTCCAGTTGGAGTGAATAATAAAGAGTCAGCACGCCCTGGGTTCCGATGATGTGCCACGCACCATGCTGAATGCTGTAGGAGAGGGAGACACCGTTACTGTCCCCGGGAAGACACAGCTGACTGATGACAGATTTAGCTTCAAACATAGTGAAGTGGATTCCAAAAATCGATAATCTTGGCTCTGCTATATATGGAGGAAGACAAACCGCTTAATCCGCTCCCTCCTTTGGTAGCCTTTTTGTTTCAAAGTTAACAGCATTGTATGACTTTGCCTCTGTGTCCGTACAAGGGATGCTATAGTCTCCCAAAAGCTGATGTATTAAAGGCTGTACCGCATCCTGTGGCATTAGTAGGCGGTAGTAGAACCCTTAGGAGGTGGGGCATAGTGGGTCTTCATTGAGGGAGTGCCGAATGGGGACCGTGGGGGCATAAGCCTTTCCCGTTTCTCTTTTTCATCTTGAAAAAGAGGAGTGAGCAGCTTCGCTCTGCCACACATGCCCATCATGATGTGATCCCCACCCAAAGCAGAGTGACCAACCCATCTTGGACTGAAATCTCTAGAATGCTGAGCCTAAAGAAACCTTTTTGCTTTATAAGTTGATCGTCTCAATTGTTGCAATAATGGAAAGCTGAGACACAAATGGTCCACAGTAGGGAGTTTGGAAACTGACCCGTGAGCCCAAACCAGCAGCGACTTTAAAAAGAATAGCAGTGTTAGGGCCAGCAAGATGACTCCATGCATAAAGGCACTTGACCACCAAGCCTGATGACCTGACTTCAATCCCTGGAAGTCACACGGTGGAAGGAGAAAACCAATTCCCAGAAGTTGTCCTCTGACCTCCACACAGGTGCCAAGGCACATGTGTACATACACACATAAATAAACCTAAAAAATTAAAAGAATGCCAGCTTTTTTGAGATATGATTGACATGCCCTAAAACTGAGCCCTTTAGAGTATGCAATTCATTGCTCTTTAGTAATTTTTAAAAGTTACATAATTACCACTTGTAACATGAATCTTAAATGGTTTTATTTTGCATAAAGGTTCCTCTCTACCCCAAACCATGCTGTGTTCCCTAAGCACCCCTGGGCTACCCCTCAGGGATGTTTACGGTAGTGGCACAGGCTGGCCTAAATAGGATAAATCTGGGTTGCAGGGAGAACCCATGTAGGCTCTGTAAGTGGGTTCAAGACCTTGGAGTTAATAACTCTAGCATCTTGGATGTCAAAGTTGTTCAAAGGGAGGGGCACTGGGGCTGAGAACCTCCTCTTTGGCCATAGTCTACTTGTCGTATGGGAAGGGTTGTAACTGAAGGTCCAAGGTAGTTGTCTTCTGCAGTGGGGCCTAGGTCTGTTATTACTGCTTTCCAATACATTCTTCTGGCATATACAGCTTCAGTATTAATCCTTTAGGAAAGGAGACATGCATGCCAAAATGTTTGCAGGGTTTTTTTTTTTTGCAATAATGAAAAAATAGAGAAAATTGTAATGTTAATCTAGTATATTCCTACTATGAAAAACATACAACTGTTCAGTATAATAAATGTGGCTGAGAAGTATTAAGGATGGCTTTAGAAAGTAAGTTTCAGTAAAATATTTGTGGTTACAAACTTGAAAATATATTTTTAAAAAATCTACCAATGGGGAAGGGGGAATAATTTTCTTCAGTGGTATAGCCACTGTGAGGTTGCCCGTGTTCTGATAAATATCTCCTTCATGCCCACACCATAATGAAACTCCGTGGACCACAAGACAGATAAGTGAGGAGAATGTGAAGTAGGAAGACAACTTAGAAGGAAGAAGAAGTGGTTCAATGAGTGTGGGAGGGGGTGAGAGACGAATGGGTGAAAATGAGCAAAACATGTTACATATATGCCTGAAATTGTTGAACAAAAATTAAAAAAAGTTTAAAAGAATAATAAATTAAATCCACATATATTTATAGATATTTGTCAGATGGCCATAGACAGATGTGGTGGAATTCATAGTATTTAAGGAGGAAGGTGTAAGGGGTGGTGAAGCTGTAGTTAATTGGGAAATATGATGTAGTGCTAAGTGAGAATAGAAAATGTAGCATATGAATTTGTTTTCTATCATAAAATAAGTAAAAAAAATTGAATATGTCTATGGACAAGGACTAGAATATACTAGAGTAACTAAAATATTGGTTTAGTCAAGTAACAGGATTATGGGCTGTGGGCAAAATTTGCTATGGAATTTTGGTGTTGATTACTTTTCCAATAAAGTTTTTGAAAAGAAAATAAATTGGAATGCATGACTGGAAATTGAGAGGTGAAATAGTCATTCTTCCTGCTGGGAAACTAGTCCACGCTCTGTAGTCAAAGACAAATGAAGAACACTTGGAAACGCTCCAGTAAAAGCCACAGGGATACTAAGCATTGAAGAGCATATCCTTTTATGATAAATAAGATGAACTGAACTTAAAAAGCTTAAGGTCTTCTTCAAATGTAAAAGACAGATTGAGCAGTAGCTTTTCATGCCCTGCTATTTTTGGCATTTTGCAATGCTTAGACTAGATCTTTTAGTCAACAGAATAATTATCAACAATCCACAGCCCTAATGCCACAGAGTAGGCACGTGGAGATGCCCAAGAATCATCATGTTACAGGCTAACAGCATCTGCAGCCTTCCACCATAGAATTTCCAAAGGAGATGTGCCTTTCTTCCTCAATAAGCAAATAGAATTTACTCTGAAATTACAAATTTAGGCGGGGGGAAATGGTCTGAAGAATATGTAGTAAATATAGATGGACTATAAAGTCCCCCTAAATGGAGGCTTTAAAATGACGTGGGCACGTCACTCTGGGATTGGGTTAGAGAGTTGTCAGATGTTAGCCAGTGTGCTCCATGGCTTGGAGCCCTTTCAGGTGCTGTGGTCATCTTCATCACTCTGTCGTTCTACAAAGTACATTTCCTGTGTTTCATGAATAACCTGTTGCCTCTACTGTATTTGTTGTCACCAAATTGACCCTGTGTCCCCAAGCTGAAACTGGGTCACCTGTACTTCAGTTTCCTTTATTAACTGTATCCAGTCAGCTTTTACGACCAGTTTCTGCTGTCCATCTTAGATGCCTTTGATCACATTCCCTAATTTCCTGATCTACCACTCTTCCAATCCTTGTCATTGGTTTTCTGTATCACTTAGCACATCCTTTTGCCCGTGAGCTTGCTTGTTTCCATCCTTTTACAAAGTTGCTGCCCCAAACTATGTTTTTCAAGTTCTTCAGTTGAGAAAGTGTCCACCATCACCCATCTTCATCTCCTATCACTAGCACTTGCCCACCTAACCTATGACATTACGGAAGGACTGAAGACTTCCTGGTGTGGGTATTCCCACCTCTCTAAGTATCCGTCCTGTGTTCAGGATACTGCCCCTGACACTTCATGATGGCGGAGCTGTTTTTCAGATGGAGCTCAAAAGTCCCTCTTCTTGAACTCAAAAGTAAGTGTATCTTCACTTAGTGTTCAGAGCGCCTTGCATCTCACACTACTGGTTTTGATTGTATCTTTTGTGGTTACATGATTCTCTGAGTGACAGAATGTCATATTCGATATTCTCCTTTGCAGACCCCAGAACACACGGAAGGGCAGTTTCAATTGGTCTGATTCTGAATGTTTCCTGGGACAGTAGAATAAGTAGTGCTGTAAAACCAGAACAGAAAGGCTGAGGGAAGAGACAGGGACACAGTGAAGGCAGCTAAGCCATCAACAAATGAAGAGCACCAGGAGTGGGAGTGTGGCCATCAAGGACAGGATAGTTCTGAGAGGATTAGCACAGGAAGGCCTGTGGGAAATCCAAGTCTCTAAATCCAGTGAACTTAATTGAGATCCTTCTAATAGTCTTTGAAAAACACAAATACTTGGATATAATTTGAATTACCATTTGGAAATTACACTGTTTGCCACATGGGACTAAGTTACACAAAGCCTTAAGTTTATCTTAGAATGCAAGTGTTTCTTGACTCCTTTTCCACTCTGCACATTTTGCCGGTGTGATGACAGCTTGAATATGGATAGCAGACTCAAAGGTCTGCATAGTAAAAGCTTTCTTCTCAGGGTAGCACTGTTGGGAGGGTCTGTGACCACGGTTTATGGGAGGACCTTGGGTCATTAAGTGTAGGACCTCATTGTGGGACTGTCTCCTGGTTCATAATATTATCAGTTTACTTAGCTACTTCCTTCTGCCATAATGTGCCACCCTCACCAGAAACCTAAGGGAATGACATTAATTAATCTTGGACTGTAACTCCAGAAGCATGAACCAAAGTAACCTTTTTATAAGTTAATTCCCTAGAGGGTATTTCATTACAGTGATGCAGAGCTGATTAGTACAGATATTCAGTGCAGTGCATGATGACTTAACAAGTTAGTGTGTGAGTGGCATATGTATTAGCATGTTGTATCTGGTCCTTTCCAGAAACATGACCCGGGTTTTAACATCAACATCAACATTTCTAGATGATGATACTTTGCTGAATGCCAAAGCACTGGTGGGCCTTGAGGCCATGCTAGCAGATGAGAAGACTTTCCACAGGTTGTAGGGAACTCAAAAGGAACCACAGAGACAAGTTTCACCAAGAGACTACAAGAGGTGAAAGAGAGACTCTCAGGCATTGAAGACACATAGAAGAAATGGGTATTTCTCAGTCAAAGAAAATGTTAACTCTAAAGATCTCCATGCACAACACATCCAGGAAATCTAGGACACTGTGAAAAGACTGAGAATAATAGGAATAAAAAAAGGTGAAGAAAACTCTGTTTTCTGTCTCAAAGACAGAAAATATTTTCAACAAAATCATATGAGAAAATTTTCCTGGCATAAAAGTGCAACTTATGATAGTTTCATAACTATCAAAGTGCAAGAAGCACCCAGAACACCAAATAGACTGGAACAGAAAAGGAAGTCCCCTTGGCACATAGTAACCAAAACACTAAATAAACATATGGAACAAAGAAATAATATTAAAAGCTTCCAGGGAAAAAGACAAAGTAACATAGAAAGGCAGACCTATTACACCTGATTTCTCAGTGGAGACTCTAAAAGCTAGAAGGTCCTGGACAGATGTGCTGCAGACTACAAGAGACCACAGACTACCATAGATAGAGAAAATAAGATATTCCATCATAAAACCAAATTTAAACAATATCTATCTACAAATCCAGCTGTACAGAAGATACTAGAAGGAAAACTCCAACAGGAAGAAAACACAGGGAATAAATAGTCCCAGACCAGCAAAGTCAAAACAAGGGAAGCGTGCGCGCGCGCGCACACACACACACACACACACACACACACACACACACACACGAGATCTTTCCATCTTCTAACATCCTCAGTTTCTTTCTTTAAAGACTTACAGTTTTTATCATACATGTCTTTCACTTGCTTGCTTAGAGTTACCCCAAGATATTTTATATTTTATATTATCCATGGCTATTGTGATATTATCCATGGCTATTGTGAAGGGTGTGGTGTCCTTGATTTCTTTCTCAGCCCATTTGTCATTTTATATAGGAGGACGACTGATTTTTGAAGTTAATTTTTTAATCTAGCTGAAAGTGTTTATCAGCTGTAGGAGTTCACCTGTGGAATTTTTTTTTTTTTTTTTTTTGGTTTTTCGAGACAGGGTTTCTCTGTGTAGCTTTGCGCCTTTCCTGGAACTCGCTTGGTAGCCCAGGCTGGCCTCGAACTCACAGAGATCCGCCTGGCTCTGCCTCCCGAGTGCTGGGATTAAAGGCGTGCGCCACCACTACCCGGCTCACCTGTGGAATTTTTAAAGGTCACTTTTGTATACACACGCTTAAAGAAATATTCAACATCCTTAGCCATCAGGGAAATGCAAATCAAAACTACTTTGAGATTCCATTTTACATCTGTCAGAATGGCTAAGACAAAAAACACAGTGACAGCTTATGCTGGAGAGGGTGTGGAGCAAGGGGAACACTCCTCCACTGCTGGTGGGAGTGCAAACTTGTACAGCCACTAGGGAAATCAGTATAGTGGTCCCTGAGAAAGATAGGAATCAATCTGCCTCATGATCTAACTATACCACTCTTGGGCATATACCCAAAGGATGCTTCATCCTATTACAGGGACACTTGTTCAAACCCATTCATTGCTGCTCTCTTCATAATACCCAGAAATTGGGAGCAACCTACATGTCCCTCAACAGAAGAAGGTAAAGCTTTAAATCATCATCATCATCACCACCACCACCACCGCAAGTCTTTGAATGTTGTAAGCCATGAAGTAACTAGAAAACTTTGTCATGGAATGAGAGATGAACCAAGGTCTGCAGAACTGGCCACTGGTGTGATGGGTTTTATCCTCCATTCTTTATCCCACATGATAGAATCTTCCATATTGGACAAAAATGAAATGGAGGAAGGTGGATGAGAGGTAGGAAAATCAGTCAAATGGGAACCCCAGTGTGGAGAGAAGCAGCCAGATGTGGTGTGGAAAGCAAGACTTATGCCTGATAAAATTATGTCCATTTACTTGGGAAGGAAAAGTAAAACCTACCCTAGCTTATAACCTGAGAGGAAGTCAGGGCTTGGAAACACCAGAATGAATGTGGAAAGGAACTTGATGGTATTTTGAAATTGGCTCTGAGCTATACAAAATTAAAGTACCATATTTTTTCAAAGGAATCTCACAAAAGGTAGCATTCTTTTTGTTTTTGTTCTGACAACAGAGTTCCACTGTGTACCCCAAGCTCACTTAGAACTCACTGTGTAGTCCAAGATGGTTTTGAACTTATGATCCACCTGATTCAGCTTCTTGAGTGCTAGGATGACTGATGTGTAGCACCATATCTGGCTGTAATCTTTCTTCATATTTCAGTTTATTTTATTGGTAATAGCACTCAAGGGACTAGAGAGACAGCTAAGTGGTTAAGAGCAGTTGCTGCTCTTGCAGAGGACCTAGGCTCATTTCCCAACACCCACATGGCAGCTCACAACTGCCTGTAACTCCAGTTCAGGGAATCCAACTGCCTCTTCTGCTTTCCTTGGTCAACAGGCATGTGTGTAGTGCACAGCCATGCATGTAGGCACTCATAAATACACATAAAAATAAAAATACATCTTTAAAAAAGAAATAGACTTCAGAATGCCATATTAGATCATTTAAACCATTAAGTTTCTCTTAAGTGAATAATAACAGTCCCATTTCAGGGGATATTATTTGGACCTCCATTGTGCTTGCTACAGGGATATAGACTTGTTTTCCGTTCACAGTGCATGCTCAGCAAACAGTGTGAACTTTGACCGGTGTTACCAGTCTCTGTTAGAGACCCGATTCTCCTCCCAGTTTTTTCCTGTTCATTTTGTTCCTTATCATTGTTGGTAGGAGTTGTTTGCAAAGTGTGGTACTTTGCTTTTGTATAGTTCAGAGTCCGCTTCAAAATAGGAGGAAATCAAATTCAAAATATGTTTTTTTCCCGCCTCTCAGCGTGTTCCTGCCAACCTCCACACTTTATGTACACCAGCTTTCCGTGGTGTTGAACCACAGACCTCCGATATCTCATAGTCCCTTAGTATGAGCTCACAAAGCTGGCAAGTATTTTTATAGTAATTCTAAGACTGGCACCTCTCTCACGGAAGGGGACAAGGGCGGTTTTATAGCACATAAACGGCCAGTGCTTTAACACAAGTCAGGGTATCTGCTGGAACTGTACTGCTGCCGCCATAATCTACACTGTTAGACTTGCAGCTGAAAAAAAATGTAGTAAAAATCACCGATTTTATGGAACATCAGTCCTTGAAGAAATGAAAATTCACGGAGAGTTCTTAGGCTACAGCCAGGGTATAGTGTGCCTGGGCTTGATCCTTGGAGCTGCTGACTGATTAGCTGCATTTTCACAGAACACCATTTTCACAGGAAAACATAACTGAGGAGATGAGTGACACCTCTGCAGACAGGGGTGTCTGCCGGGCATTTTCTTGGAAAGGCGTGAAGACTCTCACTAGCTGGAAGACACTAACACTATTTCTATCTTTTTAAAACTACCTATGTCCTGATTGTTGTTTGCTTTTTATCAACTTGACACAAGCTAGAGTTATCTGAGAAGAGAGAACCACAATTGAGAAAATGCCTCCAGAAGAGTGGTCGTAGGTAACACTGGGGGTCATTTTTTTTTTTTAAATTAGTGATTGCTATGGAGGGCCCAGCCCATTGTGGGTGGGGCCACCCCTGGGCAGGTAGCCCTAGAGTGCATAAGAAAGCAGGGTGAGCAAGTCATGGGTTGAAAGCCAGAAAGCAGCACCCCTCTCCTTGGTGGTCTCTGCTTCAGTTCCTGCCTCCAGGTGTTTGCCTTGAGTCCCTGCCCTGACTTTTATAATGATCTGTGATCGGGACATGTAGATTGAAATGAACCCTCTCCTCCCCAAGTTGCTTTTGGTCAGTCTTTATCACAGCAAGAGAAACCTAATGAAGGCAATGTTTGTATATGCTCGTGTGTGCATGACACTGTGTGTGTGGAGGTCAGAGGACAATCTCAGGTGTCTGTTCTCGCCCGTGAACACCGGGGCTAGTTGGCCTCCAAGCTTCCAGGGAAGCATGTGTCTACCTCCGATCTCGAGTAGGTGTGCTGAGATCACAAGTGTGCACACCCCTGCGTTGGGCTTTACACAGGTCCTGGGCCTCGGCAATCTTGTTCTCACACTTGCTTGGCAAGTGCTTTATCCATCAAACCATCGCTCCAGCCTGACAATATGTTTAAATGAATGGAGAATTGTTATTTTAAAATCTCTCAAATAACGTAATAAATATCAACAGGCATAACTCATGAACAAATACTCTTCAGGGTCCATGATGGTTTTTTTTTTTTTTTTTTTACATAAATGTCAACCTATCCTGAGACCAAAAAGGTTGAGAATGAGTGATTTATATAAATGTTCCCTACAGTGTGTTCTTTCAGTGGCTGGCCCTTGAGATACTCTAATTCTGCCTTATTTTGTGGACTCATCAGGTGATTTATTTAGTGTATTAACGTCTAATTGTGGTTATTGAAATGTGCTAACATATGAGGTGCTCACCAGCCAATGCGCCTGTCTGGTTATGGAACACATTCGTCATCACAGGAAGTCTGATACTGTCAGGGGACGCTGCACGCATCTCCCCATTCCTGTTCCTGCACCATGTTCCTTTAGAAGCCAAAGATTCTTCCAGAGTCTTCAAGGAAGAAGTACCGTTTTACTTTGTTCAGGCATTTCGCGAGCTTTGTTTCAACATAGTACTTCGTTTTTCACCGAAAACCAGATCTTATTCTATGAAATGTACTTTGAAAAATGTCGTTCTACCTTTCCCAGTGTGGTTATCTTGGCCATTCAGAGTGAGGCAGTGTTACAGTCACATTCAGTATATCTCTCTTGGCTATCACTGGATATAAATAACATTAGGTTATGGAAGCCCGTCTTCTTGATCTGAGCTCTCCTATGATGCCGGCTCCCAGCTGCAATTTCCTTGTAGTGCTATGTGTTCTAATTCAAATTGCTTTTCTAGTTATTTCTGCCTTTTCTGTCTATATGTTTACCATGAGGTTAGATATTTGAATTTCCTACAAAGCATCTTAAGAGACTGCCTTTGATGGGGAAACTCTGTGACTTTGAGTAAATTCATCAGACCGTAAGATATAATAAGCGTTACTTTTAAAGGCTATTTTCAATTTCAGGGTAGTTTTAGATGCAGGAACAAATCACCAGAGTCTCAGGGAGTTCCTTACAAACCACAATTTCTCCTGCTAGCAATCAATGCTGTGATCAGTCTGCAAGCCCTGTTTCTACGACTTCTAGTGTAAAATAACTATATTCCTTTATTACTTTCTCAATTAAGATAACAATATTGATCATGCTTTGTGAGATCATATATACTTCTACAGACCACCAGGAGAATCATTATTCCAGGCTTTTCTCACTAATAAGCCAAGGCTTCACATCCTTAGTCTCAAGTCAATACACATCTACACACACCTCTCCCAGAGGGTGAGCCGCTGGGCTGGCGCATCTCTCCCAGAGGGTAGGCCGCTGGGCTGGTACATCTCTCTCAGAGGGTAGGCTGCTGGGCTGGTGCATCTCTCCCAGAGGGAAGGCTGCTGGGCTGGCGCGATAAGCACCTGGACCATGAGGAGGCAGCGTTGATTGAAGCTACTCAAGAAAGTGAGTTTTGTGGTCCTTGCTCCCAGTCAGGGCCACTGTGACCATTAATATTTATTGCCAATGGAACAATCTACAATTACCAAGCAGCCAAACCTCTGGCATGTCTGTGAGTTAACTGAGGTAAGTAGGCCCACCCTAAATCTTAGTGGCACCATCCCATGGGGTTCTGAATGAAATAAAAAGGAGAGAGTGCTGAGTACCAGCATTCATCCCTCACTTCGTGACTGTATCCAGGCTGCTGCTGCATTGGGACTCTGTGCCCACAAACTGTGAGCCAAAGTGACCATTCCTTCCTTAACTCTCTTTTGTCGGGTATTTGGACACAGCAAGGAGAGAAGTGACGCATGTAGATGGGGGCTCAGAGTCATAAAAACACAGAGTGAAGCTTCAGAATAAAAAGTCAGTGACGAAAGGTGGGTCGAACAGACAGGAGGCTGGAAAAGCCAGAAGGAAAGGAAAGAAGAGCGTGGATGAGTTAGAAGGTCACTGTTAGGGACGCTGAGCTGTTTCGATGGATTATGTATTCTTTATGAGAAACTACTTTATTAAAATCATATGTATATTAATTTATATGCTGCCTTTTCTCTCATAAGAGAAATTTATGAATATTTATGAATGCATACATAATAATCTTGAAAGAATACAGCCGATTTTTCCCAGTGGTTACTTCTCAGGTAGGAACAGGAGCTAGGAGTAGAAAGAGGTGATGTGAAGGAGGGGTTTCCTTCACTCTACATTTCTACCGAGCTTCAAGTATTACACACTATATTAATTATTATTTTAAAAGCAAAAAAGGACAGAAGCAAAACAAAATTGAGAAATACTGGAAAGCAAATTTGAAAAATATTTATAATCTTGTTACCACCCCACTGGAAGAGTGGCATTATTTTTTCCCACTCCTCTCTCTCTTCCATTAAAGGTTTATTTTTATTTTTGTATGTACGAGTGTTTTGCCTGCATGTATGTCTGTACACCATCTGCATAGACCAGAAAAGAGTGTCACCTCCCCTGAGACTGGAGTTAGAGACGGTTGTGAGCCACCATCTGGGTTTTAGGAATCAAACCTGGGTCCCCTGGAAGAGCAGCCACTGCCCTTAACCACTGAGCCAACTCACCAGCTCTCTCTGTCTCTCACAAACAGGTTTAGATATGTAAATGAGGTAGGCAGTAATGTTGTTCACTTGCTGGCCTCCCACATCCCCTGACCCTGTGTTTAGAGACACCTAGAGGTTCATGTGTTCTTCTGTCTGCTTCTACAATCATGGAAGCTTGCCTTGAGATGAGTCTGTGTCATCCGTGTAGGTCCCGGAGTAGCCATGAGACATGCACTGACTTGCTGGCTAGGGATAAACAGGCAATGTGAAAATGAAACTCTGTGGTTGTAAGCAGCAGATGATTTCAGGCATAGCATAATTCAGAGTGTCTTGACTGACAGAGCAGAAAAATAGATGTTTGTGAGCATGTGTATGTAAATGTAACTGTATGTGTATGTACACATATGTGGACAGAGAAATATATACACATACACAAAATTCACATCACTATGTATGTGAGTTCATTTGGTATCATCATTTTGAGGCTTGCTATTTTAATTTTAAGTTTCCTATCTTGTAAGGCATAGCGGTGCACACCTTTAATCCGAGCACTTGGGAGGCAGAGGCAGGTGGTTCTCTTGTGAGTTCGAGGCCAGCCTGGTCTCAAGAAAAAAAAAAAAGTTGCCTGTCTTGAGGTAGGGAGATATCTTAGCCAGGAAATTCTTGCTAGTCAAGCGTGAGGAACTGAGTTTGATGTCAACAAGCTGGGCATAGTGGCATGTGCTTGTAATCTCAGTGCCGAGGAGAGAGAGACAGGCAGGTCCTGTACTCAGTGGCCAGGCAGCTTTGCCTACTTGGAAAGCTCCAAGCCAATGAGAGAACCTGTCCCAGAAAATAAGGTGGTGAGATGCCTCAGCAGGTCAAGGTGCTCACTCCACGCGCCTGATGGTACGGGTTCAATCCCTGGTTCTACACAAAGGTGGAGAGAGAGAACACGTTTACTCATTGCGTGCACATATACACACACACACACACACCCATACACATATACATACACACACACACACACACACATACACACACACACATACACACACACACCCATACACATATACATACACACACACACATACACACACACACACATACACACACACACCCATACACATATACATACACACACACACATACACACACACACATGCATACACACACACACACATACACACACACACA